>VUQK01016137.1:6904-20500 GCA_015106715.1 Bujurquina vittata
GATTTTTTTGTTTTTTTTTTTTTGTTTTGTTTTTGTGTTTTTTTTTGTTGGGGGGGGGGGGGGGGGGGGTTCTTATATATCAGCGTAATGTAGTGTATTTGTATGTCCAGAGTAAGACTTGGTTTAGAGAAATCAAAAGCTTTATAATGCCACTGACAAACACTGAAGACTCTTCAGGGATTTTAGCTGCAGCTGCATAGAAACCTGTTTGTGTGGGTGAACTGTGGAATAGATAACTGATGAAGCAGCTGATGTTGATGCTTTGAATGCGTTTAACATTTAGATTTTCTTTTAATTCCGCTCATGTCGCTGGTCTGATTTCTTCCACTCTGTTTTCTCTTTTTGACAGCGGTGTTCAAAGGAGTTCAGCAAAACTGTAAGTCTGCTTTTTTTTTTTTACATTTGACATCTTGCGCCGCTTAAACCTTTTGACTTTTTCCACCACCCCCTCCGTTTCCTGTCCTTTTTTATTCATTAAATTCAAATTCATATGCATGCTAGCAAAGCATCCATTCTTTCTTTGTTTTGAACAATGTCTCTGAGTTCCTGCTTACTACGCTTTCATTGACAACACTATTATACTGCATGAAATTTGTGAGTAACCACCGGAGAGATTATACCGAGCCATGAGTCTAATGTAACTCTGAGCATATTTATGGGAAAATCATTTTTTAAAAACCCCAAACAGCTGTGGTATTTTCACGTGCTTCCATTTGCATTTGTATTGTGACGTAAATGTTGCATAATAGGAGGGAAGAGGTTGGACTGCACACAGATTGCTTTCAGATACCGTTTTTTACATATTTGTTTAAAAATGAAAAGAATTCTGAAATCTGAAAACAGAATATACCGTTAGGTTTCACACAAGGCACACGTGAAGTATGTAGAATAAGATGTACTGATACTCACTAAATAAAAAAACCCCTCACAGCTGCACTGTGTATCATGCATGTACGATTTTGTTGCTCCATTCTGCATCTTCACCACTTCCTCTTTGCTTGGCTGTTATCGCATCTGAACTAATTTCAGCTTTTCATGCAAAACTTTGTAGACTTGAGGATGCTGCCACTTTTTCATACAAAAAAACAAAACACGCCCTTATAAAATACACAGGTTAAAAGCACATAACTGTCCTCCTTTGCAGTAGGTGAAAGAAGCAAAATAAGCTATAACCCTTCAAATGTTACTTCTTAAAAATATTTAATTGTGAACGGGAACACGACAAATGCTGGTTTACGGATTCAAAAATCTGATGGCTCATCACCGTTTTTTCTCCTCAGCTCAACATCTCCGTGTCGCAACCGGTAAGTTAGAATTATCATTATCAAGTGTGATTATTTTCTTAGTTTTAGATGAGAAGAAGGATTATTTGCATCTCTGACCATTAGAGAGAGAAACAGGGGGTTGGCGTGACCACATCCCAAGAAATTAAATGTGAAACAAGTTCATGTAGGACAAAGTGGGATGTGTTACCAAAGCTGAATGCGTGCTAAGATGAAGTTTGTACTCGCATTTTCTCTATTATTTCACTGTTATTGAAGCTGCTGTTCTGTGTGGGTTTCAGTAGGGATGCATCCATAGCTTGTCATACCTGTTTTGAGCCATATCAAACCATTTTTAGCCAGTTTTGACACACATGTACCACGTCACTCCATATTTTCTCCTTTGTGGAACGGAAAAATAACTTAATAGTCTTAGTCTTCCTCTGTGGTAGTTTTCATCATATTCACCAAAATCTGTGAAGCCTGGGACTTTTTTTTTTTTTACCAGTTTTCACTGATGGGTATAGCATTAGGCAAGCGAACCTTCATTTGACTACAATAAAAATCCTTCCCTTCTCATGCCATGTGTAAAAGCCACACTTTAGAAGAGTGTATGGCCTGCAGATGCAGTCAAAATGGGACAAGGAATAAAGAGACTGTCTAGGACCATTTAAAGAGGGTCACCCTGCTGGACATGACTGAGCTAGTCTAGCTTAAAGACGAGAAACAAAACAAACGTAAAAAGATCTCACTTTTGGATTTATGCATTGTTGGGCATGACAGCTACTGTCATCATTTAAAAAGTCCTGTCTGTGTTATTACAGCAGCCCCCAGCTCTGCTGTTCTGTGACCTCAGGAAACACTATCCTGGTGTATGCTCTCATAACTAGTTTCACATTTTATTGAGTGAAACAGGATGTTCATTTTTCTCAAATATAGTTCCCATTAAGATGCAGCTGCTTTCAGAAATCTAAAATAATGATGTTAATGACAGTCCACTAACAATGGGTGACGTCATGGTGATGAAGAAAAGCAAAGAAATATAAAATGTATCAAGTTGAATCCCTGAAATAAACCAATTAATTGAATAAAATACATTTCATTGAGGTCAAAAAACAAAAACAATATAAGTAGGATTCCCAAAGTTTGTATTAATTTTGGTGTTTCTCTGGAAAGGAATGCGCCTTTCCATATTTTATCGCAGGGATCAAGTCTCTGAACTGTAAGAATCACAATCGGACCATTACAAACCTGCTCCACCGCCTGAACATGCTGAACAGCAGGTGTCGGGTAAGTCATCATGCCTGCTAATTTATGTTGAACCTAAAAATAAATTTTCACTTTATAACATAAGTGCCTGTTTTTTTTTTCTCCCCCCCCCCTTTAGCCCCAAAACCGCTGTCTACCGGTACCAAATGAGGAGTACACGTCGTCGATCACAGTAGAAGATTTTCACAAGAACCTGAAAACCCTGGTGGAACAGATGAACAGTAACTGCACTGCCAGGAGCAATTACTGCTGTTATGAGCAGCAGAGCTGAAAGCCGAGAACTGCAAATCTGTTTCTTCAATCATCTCACAGAAATATGGACATCCCTCAAGCACGGAACCTTTGATATTCTTAAATTTAGCTGGTTGCTGGAGAACGTCAGCATTTGGGAAAGATGTTCTCTCAATTTTACTGGCATCCAGACAATTCCAAAGTGTTTCCATTCCTGAAAAGTCTGGTAACTGAACTCCATTTTGTAGCCATTTCCTGGACCCTCTGATGTTAGCTTACAGAGGAGGAAGTTGTGTTAAATTCCTTTTTTAATAGAAAAATATAATTGTTCACACTTAAATTATGTATGACTTTTCCATTATATTAGGGACCTGTCCACATATTTAAGCAGGCTATGCAGGGAAAATGATGAGCTACTGGCAAAACCAAACCAAGTAAACTGAACTGATCTGTAGGTCCCTGTAGATCATCCTACTGATCAGCATTATTTAATCAGTGAGTAAATCAGACACTATCTCAGTATGACAGCAGTTCTTTTGTGGAAGTCAATTTACTGATGCTGGCGGTTTGACCTGTTTTCAAATATGTTCTCATGTTGCTTCATATTTATGCTATTTATTATTATTTATTAAAGTATTAAAGAAACCTGTTCAGTGAGTTATTCATTCTTTTTAATGTATAGACATGTGAAACATTATTTACTACTCAGCAAATAATGCTGATTTTCCCTACTTTGTGCAGGGATTGGGACTTCCCCTGGTATGGGCTGGACGATACCATAGTTTTTTTTATTTTATTTTAAATATCGATGCAACAAAAGCTGCTCTGTTCAGGTGGCTGAGTTGCTGCAATAACCGGGACAACCCTGGCTGTAGCAAAAACCCCAAAATTTGCATCCATTATTATAGTTTGTTGGTACTTCTTACCCCAACTAGCATTTACATGTACAGTAAAGGTAAAGATGATAGTTGGTTTCAGAAGACATTAATGAGTTAGACCTAAATAAACCGGAATCTGATATAATAGAATTAAAATTGTAAGATCAGAATGAACAACATGGGGTTTCCCCAGATGAAATCCTCTGGGGTGCATCTCAGGTTGCCTGGCTGTCTGAACATGAAAAGTAAATATGTCTTCTAGAAGAAAATCAATACAATTCTAAATGTAACAAGTTTTTGTGAGGAAGACCTGCTGCTGCTGCTTTCGACAGAAAACAGATATTCCTTGAAAGCATAACTGAGAATACAGTTTAGTTGTATGGGAACCTTTTCATTTAGATTAAAATTGTTTTTTCTTGGACAATACTTAATACTCATCATACTGTCTGTCCAGCATCACAGATGATGATAATTTCATGCTTCCTGTCCAGAAAGGCTGAAAATAGATGCTGGCTTCAGAAAATGTGCATAGCAAAGAAAATCCAGACCTGGATACGATTATACTGTTATTATTTTGCCACAACAATGTGTCCTTGATGTGAAACAACCAAGGGACTGGTAATAAAAATGAACCTTTCAAACCAGCATGCACACTGGACTCTGCTTCCCTCTATAGGCTTTCAAGTCAAACCACAATCAGAGAGAGGAGGGAGTTGCACAGTGCATTGGTGAAACTATTAAAGTAGTACCAGTGCACCACTGCTCAAACGAACACCAGAGAGCAGACAAGATCAGCATCCAAACATGCAGCCACCTCCTACAAAGGGAATATCTAAAGTAGATAAATGAATAAAGGAAGTAGTCCCCTTAGAATTATAAGGTTATATCCACATTCTGACCAGTTTTGAGATATTAAGCTTTAAGGTTTTAACACTCTGTATTGCGGCTTCCGATGCGTTATCGCTCAGATCCACTTTGGCTGGGGTACTTCAATCTTCGGACGCGTGAGCTAAGTTTTATATTGTATTTATTTATTTACACTTGAAATAAAGGCTTTAAAGTCTTAGTCAGCATCACTGTCAAAAAGCTGCGTCCTACCACCCTACCAGCTGATTGTTTCTCTCCCACCCCTGATCCCAGTGCACCTCAAATCAGCTCGCAGAGCAGTGACAATTTCATTTTCCCTACCACCCATGACATAGCAAAATAAAGCAGGTTTTATCAATACAAATTAAAGCAAATATTTATTAAATCATATAACAGAAATGGCTCCAACATCCCGGCCCCTAATTGTCTATAATAATTTGACAATTATCACAAAGACCATGGAGCCCTGAAATGCATAATCTACCACAGCAACAGTCAGTTCTGATTGTTCTTCAGAAGTCCATTGAAGTGCATTATGAATTATGCAAATCAAATGTTAATCAGTTAGATTAAGAGTCAGAGTAGAGTCAAGGCAGGCCTCCAGTCTTTCTCTCCTTGTTTCTCTCTGTCTGTGTGTGTGTGTGTTTTGTGTAACCAAGATGTCTAACAAACAGCCTGCACAGAACCTGTTCATCCCAGTGATTTTTTTTTTTTTTGGAAACTTTGGTTTTAATTGGGTTTGAATTTTCGGCCAAAAGGAATATGGGGACCCCTAAAATTAAAACCAACTGTACAGCGTCGAACAAGTTCCCTCGCTTCACCCACAGTTCGAGGTAGTAAAGTCCGTCTAAATTACCATCGGTCTGTCTTTCCACACAGCGTTCAAGAGCCCGTAGAAAGGGACGGCAGCTCAAGAGGTCGCCACTGAAAACAGGTTCTTCGTTGGTTAGGTTCTTCAGCCATAATTCTCTGGGGAGGCGTTTTAAGAATAACGCCAAGATGTGTATAATCAACATGAGATTCCTCAGCATAATGTTCAAGATAATCATTCATGTCATCGCCTGTCTGCAACACAAGGTCTCCAGTAGATTGAAACTGATCATTTGAATCATAAGTTTCCAACACTTTTAATTTTGTCTCAGCTGCAGAAATTCTGGTTTGAATTTCTATCATCTCCATTTTCTTTTCTCTCTTCAATCTCTTCAATATTGTTGATTAGCGATCAGAGAGTAAGAATATGGCAATAAGTCAATTTCGTCAAAAATGTCAGATAGAACCTTATAATTCTAAAGGGACAAAGTGCTAACTGCTCACTACTTTCATTTGTCTTGCATATGCTGACTCCTTAAGGTTGTGGATTTTCCTGAATAAGTATCATATACAGTAGTATTTGTTGTGTATATTGCATGGTGTGTAGGGTGGTTCCCCAGTGTAGCGGTTTACATATGTGTTTGGTAAGCAAAGGATTGTTGGTTCAATTTCAGCTGGAGTCACAAAACTCTTGCCAAATCTCACATGCCATTGAAACTAGGATATATGATTATATTAAGCATCATATGTTTATAATTTATAGCTGAGGACTAACTTGGTGCTACTGTAAATTTGGCCTGCTTCTTGGCTCCCCTACTTCATGTACTCTTCCATTTTGCATCTCTCTCTCTCTCTCTGATAAAGCAGAAAGTCTCAGATGTGGTGAGGTGGTTTTACTTTCTAAGAATCGCAGCTGTGTTCACCTGCATCTTGTCACAAACTAACACGAAGTAAGGAAAGCCTTTTGATGTGGAAATCTGCTCATTTATCTTTTTTGTCAATATTATCTGCTAGAGAAAATTATCTTTTGATCTAGTTTCTGTTCACCTGTGCCTTGCTTTCCCCAGCTGTGCTCTTGCTCCATGTGATGGCCAAACCCACGGCCACACAGCATCAAAGTCGGTAACTCCCTTACACACTACTCATTTTATTTGTGCAATAAATTGTTTGGTTGGTTTAAATGCACATTCTATTTGGAGGCGATCACATTTAGTTTATGTATTTTTTTTTCTCAACCTATGGTTCCTCTTGTTCATGGTTATGATTAATTTGTTTCTTTTTTTATCCATACTTACCAGTTTTCATTCCTGGGAGTTACCGGACTGAAAATGTTGGCCGGGGCTGAGCACAATGGACTAATTGGACTGCACCACAACTCGGTCCCCCACACTCCATAATTAAAAAAAATAAATTACTTCATGTGCATGTATTTATAGCCTAAGTTTGCCTTAGATCAACTCCAGGCCTCGAGAGCCCCTGTCCTGCAGGTTTTAAATGTGTCCCTGATCCAACACACCTGACTCAAATAGAGAAGTCAATAGCAAGTTCTCCAGAGTCCTGATAATCAGAGATCAGAGACAAGCATCTGCTACCAGCGCAGGGACAGGGGCTCGAACCAGCAACCCTCTGGCTGTAAGGCGAGCGCCTACCCACTGCTCCACTGCCATTTAGCTCTTTGTTGTGTTTGTTTTCCTGTGTGTTTTCCCCATTTGGATTTGTGGACTTTACCTTCAGCTGCCTTTTTTGGACTTATGGTCACCTAAATAAATTTTAATTTTTGTTTATTAACTCAGTCTCATCTGTGTGCATTTGGGTCCACCTTCTCACCTGTGCATGACAGTTCCACTGACAGGAAGCAGCACAAATAGGATCATGAATCATGTGGCTTGTCTCTGTTAAATTCTGGATGTCACAAAACCTTTATTTATTTGGCCCCAAACCTGACTTGTAGCTCAGGAAAAAAACACAACTTGGAAATCTGTCTTCCAACATGCCTACAATCAAGGTGTGATCTTTGACTGAATTTTGCAATTTACCAAGAAAAAAAATCATGTGATAATGGTTGGGTTCCTGCTCCACAAGGAAGTCCAAAAGTCTCTTCCCATGTTGTGAACTTAAACTAACCTGTGGCTCTCCCTACTGCAAATTCCTCTGTGTAACCTGAATGCCTGTAAACTGCAGGCTATATGTTGGGTGATTTATTTACCTTCATTGGTTATGACAGAACAATCTGGCCATATGGGCTCTGCAGACCCAGCAGCAATCCATGCAGGGTTATCAAACCAAGGTGCGTTACTTGGCACTAACAATCCCATCTCCGAGTGCTAAAGTCTCTCCAGCTAATGTGCTTCGCACCACCACCCAACACAAACTTTAATGGTGGCACCACAACAACAACCAGCATTCCTCACGCACCCCTTACCCCCCAACTCATGCGCAGTATGAAACATGCAACATAACAGGCACTATGTGAATAAGTAATTGCCCTCAAAACTAATAACTTTTGTACCAATCTTGACAGCAACAACTCAAACATTTGTAATAACTGACATTGAGTCTTTCACATCGCTGTGGAGGAATTTTGGTCCCTTCAGTGTTGCAGAACTGTTTTGATTCAGCCACATTGGAGGGTTTTCAAGCATGAACGGCCTGTTTAAGGTCATGTCAAAGCATCTCAATCTGATCTAAGCCCAGACTTTGACAATGCTACTAAAAACCTTCATTTTGGTTTTCTTGAGCCATTCGGAGGCTCTTTGGACCATCGTCTTGCTGCGTAACCCAAGTGTGCTTGAGCTTCAGGACCAAATGTGGTGGGATGTTCTCCTTCAGGATTTTCTGGTAGACAGCAGAATTCATGGTTCCATCAATCATGGCAAGTCATCCAAGTCCTGAAGCAGCAAAGGAGCGTCTGACCACTACACTACCACCACTATGTTGGACTGTTGGTATGATGCTCTTTTTTTTATTGCTGTGCTAGTTTTATGCCAGATGTATCGGGACTCCAACCTTACAAAAGGTTCAGCTTTTGTCTCATCAGTGCACAAAATATTAACCCTGAAATCTTGGGGATCCTCAAGATGTTGGCTGATGTGAGATGAGCTGACTTCAATGCAGCCACATCTCCTAATGCATGTTTATTCTAAATGTGCAAAATTGTTCTAGAGGACCTTCGGCTGCTGCTTTCTACAGAAAACAGATTTTCCTTGAAAGCACAACTGAAAATGCAGTTTAGTTGTATGAGAATTTACCTTTTTCCATTTAGATTTGTAAGTTTATTGTATGACAATACTCAGTACTCTATATGCTGTATGTATAGCACAGAAGAGACTGTCCAAAAAGGCTGCAGAGATGCTGTTTTCTAAAAGTATTAAATGTGCATGCTGGTTAGAAACTATTTTACCACAACTGTATTTCTTTGATGAACAGGGATTTGGTTCTCATAACTTAAGATGGCATGTCAGAGCAAATAAAATAGTGACCAAGGCTGTTTTCTAATGAATAATAATAATGATCAATATTTAGAAGTGTAGTTTGAGAGGTTTAGTTCTTTGCCAGGGAGAGAACCCAGGACCTCTGCCAGTTCCAAGTAGGAACAAAATTACTTTTCAGACTAGTCTGGCTGCTGGACTCTGCTGCCCTCTATAGGTGTTCAAGACAACCCACAGTCAGAGAGAGAGAGAGCGAGAGAGAGAGAGAGAGAGAGAGAAAGAGAAAGAGTGTTGCACATGTGCATTGGTGAGACTATTGAGGAAGTAACGGTGCACCAGAACTGAAACAAACTAACGCCATAACGGAGAGAACAGACACTATCAGCATCCAAACATGCAACCACCACCCAGGAAGGTAAGGCCATACTAAATATCTAATCAACAAAGCTGAAGACATTAACTTTGGCACTGTGCTGCTCCACTGCTTTAATTTCTGTTGCATGAGAAATATTCGCACTACATACATACATCATGACTCTCATTCACTATAGCCACACCAACCTGGAAATGCCAGAGGTCAGGTTTTTGTTAGTTTTTTTGTGAAAAATGTCACTTATAATGTTATTCACTGTGTATATTACATGCCATGTTTTCTGCAACTCAAAATTAAAGAAATGAGAAAGAAACTGGGACAATACTTGTTTTTTTTGAGTTAAGGTTGGTGACTAAATAGTCACTTCAACATGTAGCTAAGCTGACTGCTCAAACTCTTAAACTTGCTGCTAGCCAGTAATGTGCAGTACTTAGTCATAGATAACCTTGGGCCTACTTCCAATAATTGTAAGTTAAGCTTACTAATACACTGCTCAAAAAATTAAAGGAACACTTTTTAATCAGAGTTCAGCTTCACGTCAATTAAATTTCTGGGATATTGATGTGGTTTGTTAAGCGGCTAGGCAGTGGCCCCCTCACTGCCATTAGGATGAAATCCTTGGAGGCACTGTCAGACCCTACACTGGTGCAGTGGGTCCGGGGTTCCTCCTGGTGCACAACAATGACCAGCCTCATGCGGCAAGAGTATGCCGGGAGTTCCTAGAGGATGAAGGGATTGATACTATTGATTGACCTCCACATTCACCTGACCTAAATCCATTAGAACACTTCTGGGACATTATGTTTGTATGTCCGATGCTGCCAGGTTGCACCTCAGTCCAGGAGCTCAGTGATGCCCTGGTCCAGATCTGTCAGGAGATCCCCCCCCAGGACACAATCCATTGTCTCATTAGGAGCCCTGACATTGTCAGGCATGCATACAAGCATGTGGGGGCCACACATACTACTGAGTACCATTAAGAGTTGCTTTAATGAAATTTCAGTTCAATAGACCAGCCTGCTGCGTCATTTTTTTTTCACTTTAATTTGTAGGTGTCTTTGAATTCAGCCCTCTGTAGGTTTCATCATGATCCTTTCATTTCTAACACACTACCCCGTCTGTATCAGTATAGATATTCAGCAGGACTTTTTCTAACCATTGAGATCTGATGTATTTTCAAAGTGTTCCATTCATTTTTTTTTTTTTGAGCAGTGTGTTTGCTGCTGTTCACTGGTTATTTTTTACTTATTTGAAGTACTGACTGTTAACAAGCAGACAGTACGGCCTAATACACTGAGAAGGTTACCATTGTAAAAGCTGTCACTTATGGATTATTAGCATGTTACTCAGAATGCTTGGAAACAGTTAAACCTGATACATACTTCACATACTTGTATACAAAACCAGACAGGAATTCTTAGCAGCTAGCTCACCCTCACACAGACATTTGAAGAGGTTGCAGAAAATTAAGTCGCTAACAAACAGCCAGTGTTTTTCACTGCAATGCAGGATAGTTGCTTTGATATCTTCAGATTGAAGGTACTGTACTTTTATAATTCTGAGCTTTTTTCTTTTATACAGCAAAAACAATTATATAAGCGCTGGGTTACCAACAACTAAAAACAACTTAACATTGTTTAATAAGGTTTAATTATTCAATTGACATTGTGAGACAGTTGTATTTATATGAACAGGAGCTCATTTTGATATCATCATCACATGCAATAAAACAGCATGTCAGAGCAAATATTCTAGACTTGTGAACACGGCTGCTTTTGAATTATTAATATCTGGATCAATAATTAGACATTTCCAGGTGTCCATTATTGGTCCGATCAGTCAGTGATCAGGTCTGCATAATCAGACACCAGCACTATGAAAGGAAACCAGAACAAAAGCAAACACAAAAAAATGCAGGTGAATCAAAGCTGAATGATGTTTTTACCAATGAATAAGATGTACTGTACAGTTGTCCCTGTATGTGTGTGCGTGTGTGTGTGCATGTGTGCGTGCAGGTAAAGGAGAGCCAGCAGATGAAAGTGGTGTTCTCAGAGCAGCTCAACAAGCTGCAGACCAAACAGCATCAGGATACCGAGCTGCTGGAGGAGATCAGGTATTACACACTGCTTGTCTCACTCGACTGCATGAAGTCCTCCTGTGGGATCCTTCGGACAGAGGGTGATGAGCAGGGAGATCAATACAGACATGCAGAATGAAAGTGGGGGTTACATTACACATGTGCTGTGTTTTTCTGTGCGTTCCCTAAGGTCCTTCAGCAAGCAACGTGCCGCTATAGAGAAAGAATATGGTCTGGTGAGTAAACATCTATTCTGGTCCTGTTTGGCTCTGTTACTGACACCTTTCATTGTTTACTGGAAATGCTCAAAATATATTGATTTGAGGTCCCATATTAGCACCTGAGTGCTGGGTTGTGTTTTTGTGTATGCGTGTTTCTTTCCCATACAATTTTATTAGGCTTTTATCCTGTTTTTCCACTGATTATGACAGAAACGGATCAAAGTACTATTGACACAAGTCAGAGTGCACTGCCTATCTTAAATTGTGATTGTCACAAATGGAATAAAAGATTTTTTGGGTCAGTGAGGTTTTATAGCATCTACCTGGTGGCAGTAACTAACAGTAGTGTGGGCAGAAGGGGTGACTTGGTTAGGACTTGGATGCTGAGGGGGTGGCAAGAAGATAGTTGGATGACTCCAGCTTCTCTCAGCTACAGCTCAGCTCCTCATGTCACTGGCATATTTTTAAAAGTGCCATTCCTTTACTACTGCTGCACTCTTGTTAACTTCTTAACATCTAGGCCGTCAGCAAACCACTCATGTGTTGGGGTAGGGCTAGGCTGTGTTTTAACTGCACGCTAACCGACAGTTTCTGAATGAGGTCTCTTAGATCCGTTTTGGCTCTGCCGTTCAGTTGTCATAAGATGAGGGAATGCCAAAGAAATCCATATAAACGTCGATCGAGATATTAAAATTACATTAAAATTAAATGAAGTTAATCTAATAGATTAAGTTGTCTTGATTTGAAATAATCATTAACAACATGCTGGCCAGGCGTTCACACACTCTGTCAATGCCTGATGTAAGTGAAACTAGCATATAGCAGCTCCACTCTCTCAGAAACAGGTACGCAGTAAAAGTCTTTTTCTCCCAATGGGTACAATCTACATGCATGGCTAATTACTAATTAAATAATAACTCAAGAACACATGCCCAATAGTTTTTCTGCAATGTCATGTACAGACTTTAAGGTGCAATATTTTTTAAAGAAATTATATTTTTTGTTTCATTAGATTAAGCTAAAAAGTTGTGGCTAGCTGTTCAAGGCTAGTTTCTGTAACCAAAAAAAGTAGGTTTTGTGTGGATTGTCTCAGGACCGAGTCACTGACTGTGCTCAGAGTTTGGGCTTTGGTTTTTCCATGGTTTCAGGAAAAAAATAACACTGCTGAGAACTTTATGTGTTTTTACACTATAGTGGAGAATGTTTCACATATGTGACAAGAAGGCTGCTGAAAAAACAAAATCGTTAACTCTAATTATTGATCATCTTACAGTATTTATAGCTGTTTAAAGTAACCCGAGCTGCCCAGTGGACACAGTTGTTATGAGGTGTTGGAGCCAAAAGGAATATGTAACAAATCTCAGGAGGTTACAACACCAAGCTGACTGCTTTTGGTATTTGCTCTGAACCAAAAACACAAACTCCGCCATGCTATACACGGAAATTTACAAGACATGTGAGTTTCTACAAAAAAACTTAAGCTAGGGAAGTTAGAATAGAATAGAATAGAATAGAATAGAATAGAATACCTTTGTTGTCGTAATACAAAATGTACAATGAGATTGGAGTTGCATTTCTGACATTCATACACATTCATCCTCCAACACCTGTGTCGGAGAGCCACTTGGGGTTCAATATCTTGCCCAAGGATACTTTGGCATGTGGCCCGGAGCAGCTGGGAATCGAACCACCTACTTTCCGATTAGTAGGCGACCTGCAGCCAGGTCAGCAGCAAGTTTGAGTTCAAGTTGCTCTTCCTGAGGACCCTCAGGAAGTGAAGTCTCTGCTGAGCCTTCTTGATAACAGCTGTGATGTTCTCTGACCAAGAAAGATCAGCAGAGGTTGAGGACACCAAGAAACCTGAAGGTGTGGACCTTCTCCACACGCTCACCGTTGATGTAGAGGGGGGCCGGGTCAGTCCTGTGCTTCCTGAAATCGATGATGATTTCTTTGGCTTTCATGGTGTTCAGTGCCAGGTTGTTCTCTGAACACCAGGCTGTCAGCTTCAGGACCTCCTCTCTGTAGGCTGCCTCGTCTCCTCTTAAGATGAGTCCGACCGCTGTTGTGTCGTCCGCAAATCTGACGATGAGGTTGTTATTGTGGGCCGGACTGCAGTGATGGGTGTAGAGGCAGTACAGGAGGGGGCTCAGCACACAGCCCTGTGGGGAGTGCTCAGTGTG
>VUQK01016140.1:0-10727 GCA_015106715.1 Bujurquina vittata
AATAAATAAATATAGAAATTTTTTAATTTTTTTTTTGGTTTTTTTTTTTTTTTAAATTTTTTTTTGGTTTCAATTTTTTTTTTTTTTTTTTTTTTTTTTTTTTTTTTTTTTGTGAAAAGTTGTGACAGTGCAGTACACAATGGATATTCATATATCCGCTCAGCATTTAATCCCCTGATGACTGAGGTCAATAACATTACACATCTTGTTACAGTACAATGTTATTCTCGGAAGCATTCATGTGGATAACACTTTGACACATACGACTCACGCAGACATTGTTGCAGACCTGCAAAAGCTGCCTTGGAAAAGTTCAAGGAACACAGCAAAGAGCTCCAGGTGCTGAATGGGCCTTCAATCTCTAGAGTTCTTATTAGACTGAGCATTTGCACCCCAAGAGGTGCTGTGTCAATTCCCTGATGAGTTAAAGCTGTAATTGTTGGAACGAGGGGGAGCTGCACAGCATTTATCTGTTGGTTTTAATGTTTTGGCTCATTGGTGTATACTTTTTGCCTCAGAAACTTCCCAGCTTCTGCAGAGCAGTAGGGAAATACATGTTTCACACACACATACACTAGCACACACTGGCAGCAACGCTTAGGTGATCAGGTGTGAAGTAGCTTTTTCTGTATTCAATCGGCGTACAAAGTCAGCCACACACATATGCACACACGTCCCGTTTTCAACAACAGACACGCACAGTTCACCTCGACTGCATGACGTTGTTGTGGCCCTCCCAGTGAAAATACTCATTCTTAATGAATAATCCTATTAGCACATGAAAGGTAACATCTGGCTTGTTCCAAAAGCAGTCATTCTTTTATAGGAGAGTAATTTGTTTTCTGGATGAATGAGTACCCCTCCCAGTGAGCAGGGTGATGGGAGGTGAATGCACACTTCACCACTCATTTGGAAACACATGCACTTTTTGTAGGCCACCTCCACCGTTTTTTTCTCTTGCCAGTTCCCCATTTTGTATGCACAAACTCTTTGCATGTAAAAGCTTTGTTGTAACTTTATTCCAGCTTCATATCTCCAGGAACCTCTCTGCATTTGGACTGATAGGGCAGAGGGGGGGGTGGCCCGACTACACTCCTTTCTTGTGCGTTTACGTCTGCATTTCTTCTCTCTGTAGTATTTGTGGGTGAAGTGCAGCCTGACTCTTAAAAATAAAGACTAGCTTTAAAGCTTTAGGCCATCACACCCTGTACTCCTGGACTGTCATCTCCAGGTCTCCCAAAGGCAGCATCAAGGTTAAAGTAAGAAAGCCAGTGACTGTTAAAGCAACCATGTTTTTTTTCTTCTTTTTTTTTCTTTTTTAGACTGTTACCGTATCTTTATTCCTAACCTGTCATTCTGTATAATTTATTTACATAGCGTAAATAAGGCTGTGATAACAGGTATGTGTTTTTGTCACTCTTGAGTGTCAGCATTCTCCTCCAATTATAAAAGAAAAGAAAAATTCAATATCCTCTCCTGTCTTACTCTGACATTCCTTACAATCCCCTTTCCCCTTGCTCTATATCTCTTTCTCTCTCTATCCATCTTTATCTGTTTCCCTCTGTCTTCTTCTCAGTGTGTGCGGAAAGTGAAATAGAGCATACAGGAGATTGTATCAGAGTGCTGATGTGAGCTGTGGTTAAAGGGGAGACAGTAAGCGATAGCAAGAGGTTTGTGGTGATGAGTGGGACTGACATGCGTTTTGTGTGGCAACTGAGGGACAGCTGAGATGTGAGGGTTTCTCCCCCACCCCAACAACAGCACACCACTGCACACATCTGCACACACGAACGCACCAATAATCTTTAAGGAAATGGTGACTTCACCAAGTCCATTAATCTAGATTAGTCTCCAGTTAAGGTCCTTCATCAGATGCAGCCAACTGTATGATTCACAGCTTTTCACTGTGTGCTGCATACTGCCTGCTTCCAAAACACTGATGCGACTATACATGGGACAGCAGCTTAATGCAAACATTGAACAATTCTTCTTCTTGGATGTAGATATCAGTGTGTTTTATGTAACGCTCACTCAGCTGAGAGGAAATGCAGCATCATGCAAATCCTTGTACGCAAGCACTGTTTTAGCTTTATATGCTGCTTCAGTCAGGTAAAATCTGGATCAGAGTCCTATTGGAAATGAAAAAAACTGACCTTCCAGATCTGATAAATGCCAGCAAGCTTTGGCATTTAGTAACCCCCCCACCTCCCAACCCCACCCCCTCACCCCCGACTCAAAATTGACCAGAGGGTTAAATATTTTCATGTGTAAAGTTTTCTGAAGTAAATAAATTGTCTGTTAAACTCAGCACCAGCACATTCCATAAACGCTATCTAAACATTTTCTTCACCCAAGCAGAAGCATCTCAGCATAAAATCCATCTGAGATTTACCTCCTTTCATCTGCCACACACACATTTTATATTTGATGATCTGACTAAAGACAAAATGTTGAGTGACAATATTTCTCATGGCTTATCCAGGGCTCAGTCCCACTGAACCAGCAGATTTCTTGGATTTCCCACTCCATAGGTTATCTGAGCAGACTTTCCCCCCTTTTACTTGCAGACTATGAGGTGAAATGGAGGAGAGGACGAGAGCAGAGAAGAGCAACTTACCTCAGACTGTGAATTACTGACGTATAGGATGTGATAGTCTAGATCCCTGGTTGTGTCCATGCATGCCCGTGTCTTCAGTAGATCAGAAGCGAGCTGGAAGAGGAGGCTATGCCATGGCAGAACTTAAGAGGACAGTTAGGCAGTGGCACGCAAGTGGAGCAGGGGCAGCAGTAGTTAGGAGTAGTTGTTGCACATCGGCGTCTGTGATCCAGTGGCATGAGCCTCCTCTAAGCCCCAGACAGAGTCAACACTCCCCCTCTTTTTTCCTCCTCTCCACCCGGTCTCTTCTCGTCTCCTTTCCTTTCTCCACACGGTGTCGGCAGGGGCTTTCACTCACTCACTCACTCACACATGCATGCACACACTCACACACGAGCAGGCACACACATACTGTGGCTGAACTCCGGACGGCTCAGCGACGGAGCCCACGCAGGCAGAATATCCCCATCGTGCCGCCGCAGTTCTGCTCTCTGGCTTTCTCCTCTTTTCTGTTTGTCTGCCTCTGAGCCTGTGTAGTGCGTGTGTGTGTGTGTGTGTGTGTGTGTGTGTGAGAGAGAGAGAGAGAGAGAGAGCGAGAGATAGAATGACAGAGAGATTAAGTGAAAGGGGGAGGGAGCATGAGAGAGAAAAAGAGAGAGTGAGAGTGCAAAAGGAGGAAGGAAGGTTGCAGTTAAGAAAGCAGGGCTTTAGTTTTTAGCTACATCTGTCAGGTTCATGCACCATCCCTTTATCTTATAATCAGAAAAAGCCATTTTGTCAGTGACATCACAAAACCATAGGCACATCTTTACTTCATATCCTCAAAGCTTTACTTTGTTTGTCAGGAGCAGAAATAAGTTCCAACTTTGAGGGGAATGCTGAGGCGCACTTTCCCTCACAGCTCTGCAGTCTGGTGTGCAAGAGAGACGGATGTTTTTGAGGTTTGCCATTCTTCATGCACACCTGTGTTTTTGATTTTTTTTGTGTTGCTTGCCGTCTCCATATACTAATGCTTGTCATGTGTTATCAACCTTGAGAGTTTTGTTGCAAGTCCATTCACCTTCTGTCAACTCAATTTGTCTGAATCCCTACAGCTTTTTTTTGTGAGAGAAGATTTCATTTGCCAACCCCTCCCTTAAAAAAAATCCCCACTGCCTATTACAGAGCTTCTATTTCCCATTCCCCTTTCAGGTATTTATCCATCTGTCACAGGCTAGTCAGTAGTTAGCATTTCTTTTTGCCGGAAAATCCCTGTTTTCATAAGGGAATATGCACTTTTATTTAGACTTAATTGGATTTGTGGTGCATCTTGTATTATTTAGTTAACATAATGGGGAATGAGGGAAATAATACAATCAGTGAAACAGTGATCATGTGAAAGTGTAGCTGTGTATGCCTGGTTGGATGTTTTTGGAGCCTTAGCTCACCCTCATTCTCTGACAGGGAAAACCTAACTTCTGCTTTAAGCCTCAGGTACCATGGTAATGAGCTGCAGCTCTCCAGACAGCAGCTGCTATGAAGTAAGAGTGTGTATGCGTGTGGACGTGCACACACACACACACACACATTAGTATGTGTGAAGATTTTTATATATATTACACTTATCAAAAGCAGATAAACAGCAGTCATCTTTCCTTACCAAATAAGGTAAAGTCGATGTGTGTCATTTATTACAGAGTACTAGAAATCAATGAGTAGAAGAGGATGGGGTTTAACTGACATTTTATGTAAACTGTAAAACCATTACATCACATTCAAATTGTTTTAAAACCTTTTTTAATGATCATTTATATGTAAGAATATCAAAATGGAAATACGTCATGTGTTGCTGTTGATTCTGCTTTATAGGGTTGAAGGAATACTTGAAAGCAGGAACACAGTTCATTTGGAGCCAGCTGGACAGATGAACCATTTGTGGCAGAAGATGCTCAAAGATTTTTATAGAATCAAAGGGGAGACGTGACTGACACTTATATTCACTTCTTATTTATATTCACTGAACCACTTTCCCATTTGTTTATCACTGTCTCACTGGATCACAGCTCTCTCAGCAAAGTCCTTTATGGCACACAGTAGAAAGTTTTGCTATTCTTTGTTTGCCCCCTCGCCTAATCTCACTTTTCTACGTCACAATAAAACGCCCCTGCTTCCTAACTGACTGCCCCTTCTAGGTGCTCTCACAGCACAGTTTTATGAGCCTGGGTTCTTCTTTTGGAATGACAGTAACGCATCTGCTTCACGACCGTGTTATTGCTCTGCCAGGCAGCGACAACGTGCAAGTTTAACACAGGCAGAGCCGCATAATGTTTGTAAAAATTTGACCTTGGAACATCTCAGTGCTCGGAACATGTTTTAGATTTCAACCCGGGGTAATGGCATTTGTTTAATGGGTAGAACTCCTCAGGGAGGTGATGTCTACTATAAGTAGGGACAGAGTAGGCTTTGCCATTTTCTTTTATTGGAATCTGCTCTGCGATCTGCTTGTGTAAGCAAACTGTTTCTTAGATGGATAAACTGGTGGCAAAGGACAAGTCACTGGAGTGACTCTCCTCTCGTATTGATTTCATTACCTCAAAGCTAAATCCTTAAGGGCCTCCTGTTTGATGTCCTTGTCCTTACATGTACACTATAGAAAGGGCTATGGTCAGTGGAAAATCCAGACCTAGTTTGTTCTCAGCCTTTAATGCCTGCTTGTTGGAAATGTAAATAGATTTATGGATTGTGTGGTTTGTAATTTTACTGCAGATTATGCAACTGTTGTAGCAAAATCGACTCATTGCCTTCATTAGATAGATTTCAGTTTTTCTTCTAATATGTCTTTTGACTTGAGTCTCCGATATCGCTAGAAGATGAACGTCTTTAACAAATATTCCATACAGTACAGAAGAAGATGCACTATTTGCAATAAGAAGTATTGTCATGCGGCTCAGGTAGCAAAACTAAAATATCACAAAAGGAAGACATTTTTTTTGCTTTTTTTAAGTGCCATCTCTGCATTGAGGCAAATTACTTGACAGTGAAGAGAGCTGTCAATTTATTACAGCCTCTGAACTCTGATATCTCATTGTAATTTTTTTTTTGTGTGTGTATGACTTGTATGTATGTATTTGATCTGACAGCCTGATATGATGTTTGTGCTGTGCAGCATCCCCGCCCCAGCAACTCTTTGACTGAGAAGCAAAGCTGAAAATGTGGCTAACTGACGAGTGTGTGTCCTCATCTGCTGCAGGCTTTTGGTCTTTTCCTCAAAAATGTCTTCAAAGCTGACTTGTAGTCTGTCCAAAAAAAAAACGAAAACAAAAACAAGTAGAATGAAGCGGTTTAGGACAAATCACTGAACTAAAGTCATCCACATATTTACTAAGTATCCCTGTTGTACACATAAGGAGAAAATTGCATCAAAATCAAATGCTATTAAGGGTAAAGAGATGGATATAAAGTGTCAATGCCTCTGTAGTGTGTTTTGAGCAGACTGTGCATTGTGAGCTTTAAAGCTTCTTCCAGAAATCTCAGAAACTGTCTGATTTTCTGTCTCTGCCTCAGGCTCAGGGACCACCAAGAGATAGTTGAAATCATGGACTATCTCCAACCACAATTTTTTAAAGCTGGTTTGAGCTTTAGTAGCACACAGTGTGGTCTCTTTACACACTGCATTGTGGCTTCAAGACATGGCAACACATTATTGACCTACACTATCCCCCTCATGCTCTAGTTCATCTCTCAGTCTGCCATACTGACCAGGCGATGGTCAGCAACATCCATTTCCTTCACAGTGAATGATGTGCGCTTGGCAGTGGACAGAGAGCTTTCTTGTGAAAGAAAGTGGCTTTCACTCAATGGGGTTCCCCATATAAATTAAATTGTCTGTTCAAGGAAGTGCAATGGTTTGATGTGAAAGTGCTTCCTCAAGCTTGTCTTAGTCGAGTGCCATCTGAATGAATGAATTAACGGGTCACTTTCATGGGTGGGCGCCCAGGTTTTCTGCTCTTATTATTTGTCTTTATCTATTGTCAAGTGTTTATCTGGACATCACCAGGCACCGCACCCACTGCTGCTAAAAAAGCAGATCAAGTGTGAATGGCTTCAGCTGGCTTTCCAACTTGTTTCCATTGGCTGACCCTCCTGACTGCCACCTTGTTGGCCTGATGTCAGAGCCAAGTGGGCTTGCTGAATTGTGTGGTACTGGCCAAGTATATTGTACATGTCAGCTGTGTCTCCATTTGAAAGGCCTGTGTGAAAAGTGCTGCGGCCGTTTGGACATTTTAAATATGCTTGATACAAAGCTAGTTTATGGATTTCTGTCTTTTTGCGTGCCTCCTAACCTGTTTTTCTCTTTTCAGGGACAGGAGGAAAAACTGGCTGATGCCAGTCATCTTTTAATTTGAATTCTCCTCACAAAATCACCTCAGTGGAAATGTTTGAATCTCATCTGCAGCAATGCTTAATGCTTTCTTTGAGCGAGGAGGCAATTTGAGGAGAATTTAAACTGGAATCTTATTGTGTGGTGTTGGTTGCTTTGCACTTTCCTTACAGCCTCTGTGACTTAGCGGCCCAAATCACTTGTGCTTGCATAGGTGCTGTTCTACCAAGATTAAATGGAATAGTGGCCGTGTGAGGTTTTCTGTGTGCTATTGTAATTTCCATCATAATGAGCCAGTAAAATCATATTGCATCAGGCTCGGAGCTAATAGAGAGAAGGAGAGAGTCATTTGGATCCCTGTTGGTCATCAGCCCCTCGTTCTCATCGTTCTTTCTCTCTGCTATTGTGTCAGTTTTCCCTCCTCCAGAGACGTGTTGAGGCCCATGGTAGGACTCAAATACTACTGGCAGATACTACTGTGCCATTTCCCCACTGGCTTAATTAAAGGCTTAAAACAATGCTCTGTTAATAGGGCAGCCCTTCAGAGCAAACATCAATTTTTGCTCCTCTGCTGTCAGGCACCAAAGTGAGATGAATTATCAGAGAGATGCAAGCTAGAGAGCGGCGCATGATGGATCAGGCACTGCCCTCTAATCACCGCTTTTTCATTTCCTCTAAGAATCTGTTTCATTTGCTCATAAGACAGATATGGAGGCAGGGTTTGGGAACTCGGTGATAGATATCACCTGTAAACTTTTTGTTGACTGTTGTTCAGATTGAGAGATTGTTTCAGTAGATAAATGAATTGAGATTGACGGCTCAGTTGGCGGCCATTAAATGACTGTTTCCATAAGCGTCATGAACAATTTGGTCTTGTCCTTCAGGTGCTTCATCATCTCTTGCAGTAGCTCACTGATGAGTCTAGAAGTTATGGTTCCTTCAGTTTGAGCCAGCGAGATTAATATTTCCTGTTATAGATTAAAAAGAATGATTGTCTTTCAAAATAAACTCTTTAATGAAAGCTCTTGCTAAGACAGTCATATTTTGAAAGCTTGATCAGTATTTGTGGTGTTTTATTAACAGCGCCCAACTCATTTAATAAGCTTTTGTTATGGTAGATTACAAAAAAAGGACCTTACCTTATAATTGAGTAGTATATAAATTGGATTGGATGCTTGTCTGTTAGGTACTTTTGAGACATCGTCTGAGTGCTCTGCTTTATCGCTCTCGCTTTGGCTGTCTTTAATTTGTTCCTGATCTTTTGACTGTAACTCAAACTGTCCGTTCCATTAGTCTTTTAAGAAACCGCGACAATCGGAAAACATTTTATTGAGCCCTAATACAAAGTAAAGATGGCTGCAACTGCTTTTATCTGTTATCTCTAGGATCAAACGGGCTTTGGATTATGAGATTCTTTTTGCAAAATAAAGTGATGTGCATTCTTTTGACAATGTGTTGTTGTGTGGGCATGAATTTGCTTTTGCTCTACCACTGCATAATTTCTTCATGTCTTTCACCTCTAATGCCTTTATATGCTTAACCCCAGCAATGGCAGATGTCAAAGTGTTGTTTTTACATTTTTCATCCTGATAAGTTTTTTTTTCTCATCACACAGTGAACAGTAGAGCTTCAAAGAGCTTTCAGCATAAATTGTGATTTTTAATCCTTTTTTATTTCAATTTTCTTTAATCTATGTAGAGTGGTGTTTTATCCGTCTAATGGCAGAATGTTTATTACTTAAGAACTCCTTTTCATAGCGTTTAGTTCAAATAAATTTAGCCTTCAAGTTTGAATGCAAACCCCGCAAAACATGCCGGACGTGTCACACAATCAAAGTGGCCTTGTACTACAATGCAGAAAGACACGATTCCGGATTTCGAAACCTTTCAGTTTCTTGTTTCTTAAGTCTTGTTATTTTTTGTGGTTGTTGTTCTTTATTTTGTTAGTCAAGCAGCCCAGTAAGATATATTTTCTCTCTTCCTCCTCTGCAACTGCCCTGTGTGGCGCCCCTCAGTTTGTCACATTCCTTCAGCCCCACAGTAACAGAATCAGAAATGATCAGCCCACTTCGTACCAGTGAGGGACACTTTTTTTTCTTTTCTTTTTCGGAATCCTTCTTCACTGACACTATTTTATTTGAATTACTTCCATTCTTTTTCTTCCCCTATATGAAATAAGAGTTGTCATGGTAACATTAGTGGATTCATCCCAGTGATGAAAGTGAAGAGTTTGGTTGGTTGGCCTCTGGAGACCTCCCGGTTCCGTCCAAGCACACATCTCCTTTTCTTGCATTACGCGTTAACAGCTGGCGTGATTCATGTTTCTGCTTCACGTCTAGATCTTAATTGCTGCACAGAGAACTGTCTGTATTTCTTTTTTCTGGGAGAGACTCTCCCTCTGTACCGCAGCAATTTGGAAATATGGTTGCGTAATCCCTCACCTGTATTTAATTTGCCATCAGGATTTGCCAGCCGATCCGAGCGCCTCCAGCAGAAATTGTGTTTGTTTGGGAGCTTAAGATTCATTCATGAGCAGCACATTACAAGTATAAAATCAATAGGAGCATTGGCAGATATGTGGCGGCGCTGTTGGCATTCTTGATTGAATGTTGGTAGTGAGCTTGGGGGGCTTATGCTACTGTATGGAGCCTCTGAGCTTTATGGCAGCTCACATGCTGAGGCTTACAGCATCCACAAAGTTTGCTGAAGGCTCTTTATCTTGGGGATTCATTCACAGCTGAATATGCATGTTAAAAAAAATTGTGGGATACTCTACAGCTGATCTAGCCATTTGAGTCTGCATGGGGTGTTGCTGCATCATGCATCAGTGACTGCTGGCTGCTTTGAAACCCCTGTTACATTTGTTCACAAGCGTTAATAAACAGTGTTGGGGCGTAACTCAAAGAAAAGAAAAGAGGTGGCGGGGGGATTACCCATAAATAGTTTTTAGCATTACATATCTTTGCTTAGTTACTCTCTTTATAAAATAATGAATTACACTACTTGATAGATTACTTTTGTTACTCCATTCAGGATGCATTGTCAGATAATTACCAGTTAATTAATGAATGTGTGCCATGGAGAGGAGGCGGACATGATTTCTTAAATGGCTGCTGTTTATAATTTGTACTCTGCCAGCATTTCATTTGCCAAGTACTTTGTGATAAATAAATGATTGGGTGGTATGAGCTGCCTCTCCAGTGAGTCTCCCATCCTGCAGAGCTACAATTATAAATACCTCCTTGCAAACTTTGCACTGCAACATCAGCCCAAGCCATTTTATGAACCAGTCCCACTACATATACATGCATTTTAAGTTTTTATATTTTTTTAATATTATTTTATATGGAGTAGCTGCACATTGAATCTTGTTATATTCATGTAGGAATTCCATTCACGTCAAGACTGCAGCTGGTAACAATACCCTTATTTTTTAATGCAGCCTCAGTGAGCTTTGTGTAATCGCACCCTACTCCAGGTCCTGGTTGAAGTGGTACTGCAACTGACAGCAAATCTCCAGACAAAAACGGTACCAACTGCAATACATTTGGAGTACTTACGTCAGCAGTGGGTAGTTTTTTTTTTCTGTCTTGGGCAGAGTTTTGCACTTCGTCAAACTCAGTTTCTTACCCCACCCACCCCCCCACACAAAAAAACAAAAAAAAAAAAAAAAAAAAAAAAAAAAAAAAAAAAAAAAAAAAAAAAAAAAAAAAAAAAAAAAAAAAAAAAAAAGGGAAAAAAAAAAAAAAAAAAAAAAAAAAGGGGTATGTGA
>VUQK01016140.1:10747-23217 GCA_015106715.1 Bujurquina vittata
GTGGGGCTAGAGAGGGAGCCAAACCAAAAAAAAAAAAAAAAAAAAAACACACACACCCCCCCCCAAAAAAAAAAAAAAAATAAAAATAAATAATGAAAATTTAAAAAAAAATGAGGCAAAAATTGAGGCTCATTTCCACCTGTCAAAGGCTGCAGACTGCTCCACCATTTTTGTTCCATATATCTGTGCCTTTGTAATTTGGTCACTGAATTTACAAACATTGGTACATTACAGACACACAGTATGTGATTACTGTAAAATATCACTTTGTAATGCATCACAGTTAGTACTGCAGCTAAGCATTTGAATAATCGTGCTTTTTCCCCTAAACTATACATTAAATATTAAGGGCAATTAAGGGCACTCAGAGAGCAGAAATTCACCAGGGTAAATACTCTGATCAAAACACACACTATAACCATGTATTCAACAACTGTAATGGGTTTTGCTTTTGGCAATACTTCACGTCTCCACCAAGAAAAGATGATCAACCTCTTTGGATAGTCCAGACAAATATAACAGGTGACTGTTAACAAAAACATAACCTCCTTGTTGGAAGTAAAAAGGCCACTACCAGCTATAACTATATATAGCTATCTGTGATTTAGTAACAAGTAGCAGCAGTAGAGAAGTGCAAGAGAACCACTTCTTAGGCACTTCATACACATTGTAGACTTTGTATGTACACTTGTCCCTTTGGTACTTTCTAATCAGGCTTGGTCTTAATGTGCTCTTCAATGCTGAAGAACTGAAGCTAACTGAGACTTGCATGTCCTCGCAGATGAAAGAGTCTGGTCCTCTCTGTTTCTGAAAAAATATTTCCATTTTATTATAACATGGTTTCAGTGAAGCATAACAGACAAAGAGAAGCGAAGCAGTCATCAGCATTACATACTGATGACTGTATGAGTTTTCCTCTTATCCAGGATTTTTGAATTGTGGGCTGTATCCCACCTTGGTTTGGGGGTTTTGTATTTTTTCATGTTTTTGAAAATTTGCATCAAGCCTCAATAAAGTTGTCTGAGTTCAGTGGGTGGGTCCATCCCCGCCTGCCACACCGCCTCATTTGACAAAAAAAGCTGAAAAAATGTGTGTGTGTGTGTATATATATATATATATATATATATACACATATATATATATATATATATATATACACACACACATATATACACATTAATATATATTATATATATAAAGATATTTTAAAAAAGCTGGATTGGTAAGACAGGTCAGGTGAGGTAAGTGTGTGTGAGAGTGCTCTGCATCATTCTGTGATTTGGTAGGTCAGACCTAATTACAACTCAAGGAGAAGTTCTCCAGAAAAGCCTTGTGAGGATTAACTGCCAAGAAGCAGCTAAGTTATATCAGTTGCATTAGCGCTGCTAAAACATTCCTCACTTCGATGAGGTAGTCAAATGAACATCCTAATCAGGAGTAAACGATAAGATAGGAAAACACATTGACATTAATTGTAAGTAAATTTAACTGCGGCTCAAGAAAATCTCTAAAAAGTTTATTAAAGGTTTACTTTTTTTGGCAGTTAGATAAGTATCAAACTGGAAAATCTTCCCTTTGACCTTTTGTTAAGTAAAGGAAGTATGTGGAAAAGGGGGTACTGTAAGTTTTACAGTACTTTTTCAGAGTTTGGAGAAACACAGTCACTCTTAATGCTTGTATATCTTAATGCTTATCAGACCTTCAGATTCATTAAGCTGAAAGTGCTCTCATGCGTTATTTTCTGTCATTTTAATTACCTTCTCTTTTCATTTTTGATCAGCTAGTTGAGGTAAAACTGTGTGGGAACAATAAATCATTACAATATGCTTTCATTCTTCAAAAGTATTTAAGCAAATTATGTAGCTTTTTCTTTAGATTTATTTTTAATTAGGCCTACATCTTTTGTTAGATAACAACAAACATCTTCTCTTTTCCATTAGTGCCTTACTGCTTTTCTTTTGTTCTTGTATTGGTCTCTTGGTAGCTGATTATCTTTATCCTTTGTGCAAATCTCTTGAGTAATCCATCTTTTCCTGTGAATTTCTTGTGCAGTCTATCAGCTGTAAACAGTACGAGCTTCAGCCGTCTACATCCATGCATTTCCAGTTGCTCTCTCACTCTTTTCTTCAGTGTGTATCTGGCTTTGTCTATTCACATCAAAGGAATGACACTTGACTGGCAGCAGCAACCTCTTTTCACCTAGCCTTGCACACATTGCCTTCCGCTTATCTCCTCTGTACAGCACATACACACTGTACTAACCAGAGGCAGGATAATACACTGCAAATGAATGACAGCACTTTGGGGACCTCATAGGCATTATAATCAGTGGAGACAAAGACCTGAGGAGGGGAGGGCAGTAAGTTAATGAGATCACCCATCAGGTGAGAGTGCCTACCTTTTTAAACTTGGGAGGCCAAGCCCGCTTCAGTACTCATATCCAATCCAGTCAGCTAGTCAGTAGCCATCAAAATCAAAGACAGAGTCTTTCTGTCCCAAGCCTTCAATTTAAACTTGATTGTGTATTGAATGCACTACTTTTTCTTCTCCAGGGAAGCTTCGTGGCCAGCATGACTGCCGTTCTGAGGCAGATGGACGACTATCATTATGCTCATCTGATCAGCACCTTTGGCAAGATAAGGAGTGATGTGGTGGTAAGTACAATATCAGTGTGTCTGCTGGATGAGAATCTGCAGGCTACATTGTCGTGGTATAACTTAAAATGCTTGCCTGTACTTCAAAATCATTTTTGCTCTGTCTTATCTAGAAATCAAAAGTTAGATTAGAGCTTTTATAGAGAAAAAATACAATTTCTTCTACAATAAAGTATGAAATTGAATTTCTCTTAGTGCTTGCACTTGGGCTGATACATGTATAGCACTTCCTCTTGATGATAGTAGCTCCTGAGGGAAAATGATCACTTGTTGCAACCAACAAGTTGTGGAGGAGGGATAAATCTCACAGAGGTTATGGGTTTCAGCTCAGAATAATTCTGCCCTCAAAGCAGCATTTCTCTTGTATCTCCTGCCAGATTAGCATTCTGTTACTCTACTCTGTTTGCTTTTGCTCTTTGCAGACTTTTTCATAGGAAGACCACAAATCTGATTTAGAAATCAGGGAAAGCTTTATGAAATTCACATTTCCATATACAGTGGTGTGAAAAAGTGTTTGCCCCCTTCCTCATTTCCTGTTTTTTTGCATGTTTGTCACACTTAAGTGTTTCGGAACATCAAACCAATTTAAACAATAGTCAAGGACAACACAAGTAAACACAAAATGCAAGTTGAAAATGAAGGTGTTTATTAGTAAAGGTGAAAAAAATCCAAACCACCATGGCCCTGTGTGAAAAAGTGATTGCACAGGTATAATGCTGCTTATTTCTTCAGGAGAAGAAAACTGTAAGCCAAAACAAAGAATTTGCTGACAGTGTAAGTTAATAGGCTTATCAGTATCACTGCCCCACCATTAAGGCACAGTGGATCTAAATGTAATTACAGCTGTGTATTTCATTACACAAATGTGCTGTTTAAATCTATTCTTAAAGCTTATAAGAGGATATTGTTCAGTGTTCTTTCTGCTACAACACTGGTGGAGTTAAACACTCTTGAGATCATGTAAAGAATAACTAAAATGCTAATAGGATTGGTTGTGGGTCATTTATGTCAACCAGTACAAGGCTTTGCTGTTTTCAGTTTTAGAATTATTAGACTATATAAAAAGACCTACAGAACAGAAAGATTGCTTTTAAATTGAATTTAACAGGCAATACATAAAATAAATAAATTGTTATGTCTGCAGAGAATCTTTTTCCTTGATTAATGCTTAATAGCCATCTGCTTTGAATGGGCTCTAAAGCTTAGATATTCTCTTGCTATCATGCACTGAGGTCTATAGGATCTTCTAAGACTGATGATGCTATTTTCCAAGAATACTGATTGGTTTGTAGTTGGGCTGCACCCACATATTCTATTCAGATATTCATTTGTGGGGCGGGGATTCTGTTAACAAAAACATATAGATATTCAGATATTCCTTTTTTTTCAGTGTGGAAACACTATAATGACCATCTCAGTGTGCTTCTCTTACTCACAGCAGAGATCAGCACACTTCAGTTCATCTTATTGTTGCTAACGATTACCAATTTGTGATTTTGAAAGCCCCCAAATCTCGTGTTAATTATTGCAAAAACTCTTTATGCACTTTCTCTTTTGCTTCCCTACTTCAGCTTTTTTGTGAATGTTGAAATTCAAAATTAACATTTTGTTGTTGTTGTACTACAGTTCTATATTCATGGTTTCCAGTTAAACACTGGATTTAAATGATTTGCAGATCACAATCTCTCACCACTCACGCTCTCTCACACTCTCGCCATTCACGTTATTAGGTACACCTTGCTAGTACCAGGTTGGACCCCTTTTTGCCTTCAGAACTGCCCTAATTCCTTGTGGAACAGATGCATCAAGGTGCTAGAAATATTTCTCAGATTTATGGCACATATTGATAAGAAAGCATCACATAGCTGCTGCAGATTTGCCAGCTGCACGCCCATGATGCAAACCCCCTGTTCCACCACATGATTTGAGCTTTTCAACATTGTGTTTTATGCTCATAATGGGATGGCCATGGCCACATCATTACACCACCAACAGCTGTATGAACCACTGATAAATGGCAGAATGGATCCATGCTTTCATTTGACTTGGTCATGAACAAACTGAAACTCAGCAGACCAGGTGACATTTTTCCCAGTCTTCTGTTATCCAGTTTTGGTGAGCCAGTGTGAATTCTACCCTCAGCTTCCTGTTCTTAGCTGACATGAGTGGCACTCAGTGGTGAGTGTATAGTATACTTTTACAGGGGTAAAGAAGCAGCAGATGCCCTTTGATTATGACTTTGTAACCCTAAAAATGTATAAAGTTAAGGAGTGTTTCTGCAGGCAGATATGACTCCTCAAAACCGACTGGTATTAAGTTTTAAATGTAATAATCATTATAGATGTTACCCAGGTGAGTATTAAGGATAATATTAACAACGTACTGGATTATTGGTTTTGTGTGTTAACTGCAAATAAGAAAAACATGAGTCACCCTGACCTTTTAAAACTAATCTGAAAGCTGTTTCTGCCTGAAAGCCACGAACGACAAACAGTTCATTTCAGATTACTCTTATCTTGGAGGTGGGAAGAATAGCAATTCTCATTTTGAAAACTTTCTCTCTTTTGCAGGATTTCCTAATGGAAACATTTATCATGTTCAAAGATCTCATTGGAAAAAATGTCTACCCATCTGACTGGATCATAATGAACATGATGCAAAATAAGTAAGTACGACACTGCTGGAAATGCACGCGCAAACATAAAGCAAACTATAGTGCTTTCAAGTCCATGCACTGTGGTTGCTAAGTAACAACAGTCGGAAGTCGGTATGAATATTTTCAAATGTTTTTCTCTTCATGCAAATATCGGCCTCAGCAGTATAGCAATCAGATGAGCAGTCAGCGCAGCCGCAAACAATCACATGAATTATAGATGCCCTGGTATATGCTGCTAATCTCCAAACTTGGTCTCAGAATCTCTACTTTTTTTGTGTTTTTCTGCAGCAGCCTTCTGTTTTATTAATGCAAACTTTTTTGAGTTTTATGTTTGTATAAACATAAAAATGAATTGTGCTTTGGAGTCACCAGTAGTGCTTTTGTGTACTTGTCAGTAAATGTTTGAGCTAGAGGTGTTTTTTTAGAGGGTTTTTTGTGATTTAAAAAAAAAATAATTTAAACATGGAAATTGGAAGTCATCACAGCAAATTGCTATATTCTTAATTAATATATAATGTACTCTAGCATTTATAGCTTTAAAAAAAACAAGACATGATCGTAATGAGTTGCTGAGCTCTATTATGCAGTGGCACAGCAACAGCTGCCAGATGAAAAGCTTCAGCCTTCTCTTTTTTCCAACTAGGAAAGAAAATTCTCTCCATCAACATTCGTGCATTATCATGATTGCTAGTTGAATTTTACACACACATTTTCCACGGTCCTTGTGAAGACAACCTATTGATAAAAGAGTACTGTGCAAATATTGCATTATATTACTGTCTGACTCATAATTCTGTGGCAGTGACGCAGTGGGTAGGCGCTCGTCTTGCAGCCGGAGGGTTGCTGGTTTGAGTCCCTGTCCCTGCGCTGCGTTGTGTCCTTGGGCAAGACACTTAAACCACATTGCCTAAAGGTAGCACTGGTCTCTGGCTGCATGACCGCAGATGCTCGTCTCTGGATGAGTGAACGATCTTTTCGTTGTGTGCCTTGTGTGCACAATGACAATAAGCTGAATCTAACATCTAATTGACTGGGGAAAAATGAAAAGAAACAAAATACATACTTAGAGATGTTTGTTTTTTTTTTTCACTTGTCACTATAATACCCACAGAGCCACTGAGCCATTAACAGTTTGGTTGGATATTGATAGTAAAATCTAATTATCCCAGTGCTCTGGTTTGAAGCTGAGAATGAACAGTGTATTAAAAAATTGTTTTTTTTGAAATCCATGCAACCTGATTGTTTTACGTAGCCTGAAATCTTTGAAGTTTCAAAAATAAAATAAGCCAATACAGATGAAACTGCAGTTCCTTGAATCTCTTTGTGACACTGGTTTGAAAAGTAAATTGATCCCTGTAAACCCCCATGTTAAAATCCTCAGCAGAAATAAGCAAGTTTACAGCCTTGTGCAAAAAGTGGGTTTGGTCTCTAGCTTATTTCCACCTTTATTGCAACTATACCAGGGTGATGCTTTTATAATTCATCTACTGGCTAACTACTGCCTGAATATAAAAACTTGTGGCTTCAGGAAATTACCTTGGTGGCGGCCAACACCTCAGCACTTTGCAACTCTGCTCTGTAACTTTATATAGTCTGCCACCCACTTGGTGGCTGAGTTGCTGTAGTTCCTAACTGCTTCCCCTTTGCAGTAATACCACTTGCAGTTGCATTTATTTTCATATTTTTAATTCCATGATGCACCAAAAAGTTTTCAGTTAGTGAAAGGTCTACAATGCAGGCAGGCCAGTTCAGCACCCTGACTCTTCTGCTAAGAGGCTATGCTGTTGTTATAGCTTGCAGTGTGTGTTTTAGCAGTGTCCTGCTGAAATATGCAAGGCCTTCCCTGAAAAAGATGTCACTTGCATGGGAGCATATTGCTCTAAAACCTGCACATACCTTTTGATGGTGCTTTTCCAGATTTGTAAGGTGCCCATTCCAAAAGCTCTGATACACAGATGGATCAGAAACGCGGTCTTTTAAACTGAGCATTAATAACCAGTCGGATAGTTTACAGCAGGGGTGTCGACCTCCAGGCCTCGAGGGCCGGGGTCCTGCAGGTTTTAGATGTGTCCCTGAATCAAATGGCTGAATCACCTCCTTAGTATGCAGTCAGGTTTTCCAGAGTCCTGCTAATGACTTCTATATTTGACTCAGGTGTGTTGAAGCAGAGACACATCTAAAACCTGCAGGACACTGGCCCTCGAGGCCTGGAGTTTGACACCCCTGGTTTACATGCATCCAATATTGAGCTTTTTTAGCTATGTCCCTTGCACATGGATATTTCTCCAGATTTCCAGAATCTTTTGGTGATATTATGTACTTGTAGATAATGAGATTTTCAAAGTCTTCGCAATTTTACATTGAGGAACGTTATTCTGAAATTTTTGCTTAACTTTTTTGAGGCAGTCACTAAAATCAATCAATTTCTGTAACTCTCAATGAGAGTTCTGCAAATGTTGACAAGTATTTTGGCCAACTCCTCGTGAGCAAACTCGCAGGTTTGAAGGTTGACTTCCAGTCTCGCTTTTTCAACCTCCCTGGCTTTTTCACAGCCAGGGAGGTTGGCTACAGTCCTGTGGACCCTAAACTTTTGAATAATATGTTTAAGTGTAGTCATATGAACATCAAGCTTCTCGGAGGTGGTCTTGTAGCCATTACCTTTAATATGCATGTCAACAATTGTCTTTCTCATCTCCTGAGAGAGCTACAGAAATTTTTAATTACTTGTTTGGATGATACCTTTTCGATGAACAACTGTATAAGTGTTATGTTCACATTTTGGACGAATAAAACAGATGGTTTCAGAGAGGAGTAAAGGCTACCAGCCAGCTATCAGCCACCTACAAAACAGCCTTGAGATCCCTTTCTAGGCATTTCCACCCCCACTCACATCTTGCATCAGATAACTTGAATACTCTGGGAATGTTACTATAGAAATCCAGTTCATAACACTGCAGATAAATGAGCCTTGCAATACTTTGTGCCACTGGCTCAGTCAGATTTTGTTAATTTGTTTGAAAATAGTGACTCACAAATATGTTTTTAAATGAAAATCTCATAGACTGGCATTTTAAGCCAGAAGAACTCACAACTAAAAAAAACACATACCCTTGTCAGATTGTTTTTGCTAACACAGCAGTAATTTGATGCTGGCTTTTCATTTCCAGTAGACATGGAGCAACTTTACAATTCAGTAGAACTCATTTATTTTCTGCCCTTATAGCTGTCTTTTGATCTCAACCAACTTCTCAATAAAGAAAGATTGTCTCTTCAGATTTATTCAACAGTTAATTTTTAACTCCCCCAGTCTGCTTCTTGGGCAGCTAGTGTACAGCGGATCTATTAGAGCTTTTTTGGCTGAAAAAGCTTCCTGCTGTTTCTGGAAATGATTAATGAGAAAGGTGACACTAAAATATGCAGTGAATGTGTGATGACTTGATATGATATGTGAGCTTTTTAGACCTGAGGGCAACTGAAGATTGTGATGATATCTTTCCATAGGTTTGCCATTAATAAAATAAGGAATGACGTGAACTGATTTGCTATTCATAGTAAAATCTTGGCAGTAGATCTTTACAATAGTTGCTTTATTGCTGGTTTTGTCAAGCGCTTTGAAATGTGTAGTACTGTAGAAAACCAAGCCACCCCTCATTTCTTTATGCTTTGCTTAGTGTGTATAGTGGAGGTCAGGAGAGAGACATAAAAGTGAGTGTCCACAGCCATCTGTAAAACACAGTGGAGGCTACATTTCAGTCAGTGGTGTTGGGGATTTTATCAATATTGATGGAATTATGAACAACAAAAAGTACGGTCTGATTTTGATCCACCAAGCAATACCATCTGGAAAGCATCTGATTGGCAACGGTGTCATTTTTAAGTAATGATCCTCCCAGACGCACTGCCATTGCAGTAAAAGCATACCTAGATAGATAGAAGAACACTATTGGTCATTGATTGACTCCCCCAGAACCCAGACCTCAATATTATTGCAGCAGTGTAGGATCATCTTGACATAGAATGGAACAAAAGGCAGCCAATATCCAAATAAGAGCTTTGAATGTCTTCCAAATGGTAAATGGACTGGTATATAACACTTTTTCAATCAACTTTGAACAATCAAAGTGCTTTATACAGTGTGCCTCATTAACCCATTTTCACATATTCATACAAGCACTGCTTTCTACGCTTAAGCACTTTCTATCTAACATTTACACGCATTTGTACTCCAACGGTTGCATCAGAGAGCAATTTGGGGTTTAGCGTCTTGCCTACGGATACTTTGGCATTCAAACTCGAGTAACCAGGGATCAAACCGCCAACCTTCCAATTAGTAGATGATCTTCTCTACCTCCTGAGCTCCAGCCACCGGTCAAGAAGCCTGGAGAATTATTCCTGAAGACTACTTAATTAAATTACAAGACTTGCCCAAGAGACTTGAGGCTGTGTTGAAGAATAAAGGTGGTTGTACCAAATATTGACTTTCAAACTCTTTGTAATTGTACAAACTTGATTTATGTACTATTTTTCCATGTATGTTTACACCTTTCAAAAAAATTGTTACAACTATTTCCCAATTTACTAGTAAAATATAAGAAATTAGGTGGCTCAAGACTTTGTACAGTATGTGCGCTGACTCAGTTTCTGGTTTCTGAGCAATCTGCAACATGCCACATTCAGACTCTGACTCACCAGCACCAACAGACAGCTCTTTCTTCTCCACACATTGTGATAGCACTACTAATGAGATGGGAATCACGTCCAGAACAATGTGCACTGGCAGTTTTTTTCTTCCAGCCGTAAGACACAGCACTTGAACAGCTGTGGATGTTGCAGCAACCAGAAGACTTGATTGAGAACAGATTGAGTAAAAATTGTTGATCAGCTATAATTACAGAAAAAGCTTTCTAAACACTCCAAACTCTCTAATTATGGCAACAACAAAAACATGTCTAACAAACTGGGTGATGTATTCATCACATTGCTAAATCAATATATATATTTGTTTTTACATTTTGAAATCATTATTTTTACTTTACTACTTTAAAGGTATGTATAGATAAACCAAACAGCTATCTTCTTCCATTTTTGCAACATGAAGTTGAATATATGACTTAACTTTAATAGCTGGCAGGCCTCCTTCTGTGACTACTTTCCATTACATTTTTATCCTCCCACTCAGAGTGGGAGAATATTGTTTTCATTCTGTCCGTCCGTCCGTGAGGTTTTACCTTTCCGGTCTATAGACTCTAAAACCATGAATTGAGACATAAAATTTGGCACATATTGTTTACTTTTCAAAGATGTGCAACACAGTATTCTTCACCTGGATGTTTAGTACTCTTTGTACACTTTGGCTGTATTTATCTGAAGTGTGGAGTAAAAAACATGAACGATTTCAGGCTGCTAATTCTATGATAATATATGCTAATGATATGCAACCTCTTTCTCATGCCTGATTGGCTTTGTCTAATCTTATGATCAATTTGTGTGGTTGGCTATACTTATTTGAACTATAATTGACTGAAATGAAGAAAGTTGGGATTCCCCATGTCTAGCAACTGACTTAGGTCACTGAACAGTTGGCAGTAGCGAGATTGTGAGAAACTGGGAAAACCCAGATATCTAGATAAAGAACCAGTCTGTTTACAGTAACAGTTCTAGGCTGCAGCCTTATTGATTAGCCTGCTATTCCAACTTCTGATTGACTGAGCATTGTCTAATATCTTGGTCAAGGATGGCTCATGACCAAAAATAGTGCAGACTATGAGTCATCATTGAGCAATATTAAAGCCATACCTACTGCTCAGCAATATTATTCAAATGTAAACAACGTGGTTGCATTATGTTTTACATTACATTTTGGTTGCCTTATGATTATATTGATGTTATACATAATGCATTGATATCAGCAGATTATGTAGTATGGGTGCATTATGTAGTAATATTCCTGTACACACATGAGTATAAGATGATGTGAATACCTTTTAAGTATGCAGTTTGTCAGGCTTATTGTTACAAATTATATAAATAGAAAGACGTGTAGTATACACCCTTGTACAAGAGTCCAGTATGTAGTTTCTCTAATTTGTTTCTGCTGCTTTGAAGAAACTGTTGTCATAGCCTTGGGGTCAGCAGCATCTGTTGCAACCCAAGAACATTGTGACCTAAAATGTTTAAATTTACTTGCTAGATGCAACAACCAAAAATCTCAGACAAGTTCAATTCTTGAATTGAATTGAATTAAACTTTATTGATCCCTTGGGGAAGGTCCCGTCCGGGAAATTAAGGAGCTCTACCTCAAGCTAAAGATCAGATGTCAATTTTTCTGAAAATCTCATGAACACAGCAACTCCAGAACAATCTCACCTAAATGTTCAAATTCACACCATAGATGCATCTACTAAAAATCTCAAATTTTTGTTTAGTTTGAATCTTGGCAACCTTTACCTGAATGTAAAGGTCAGAGGTCAAGTTTTCTAAAAATGTTGTGAACGCAATAACTCTAGGACCATGTGACCTAAGCTGCACCATAGATGTATACTGTTCAAGCTAGACCTATCAAACTTTACACACTTGTTCATTGACTTTGCTATAACATCACTTTGTAGAAATTTTAAACATAATCACAAAATATCAGACTCTTACAGCGTGCTTAAAATGGTTTTGTTTCAATGAGTATTGTTAATACTGTATATGTGAAATATGAAAACATATTTTTGCTGGAATATATATCATATCTGTACTAAGCCAGGGGTGATTAACAGTATTTGGTTAAGTTTAGGGCAAGGCCTCCAAATTACAGGGTTCGTACGGATGCTGGAAATCCTTGAGAATGCTTGAATTTTAATATTGTCCTTTCAAGGTCTGAAAAGTGCTTGAATTCTGGATATAGTGCTTGAACGTGCTTGAAATTGTAACCGCTTTTTATGCGCTCAAAGAGACATCGCGCACTGCTGCAGCTTCACGCTCTCGTGAGGAAACTTTACACGTGTGGAGCAGTGATGTGCGTTCGCAAACGAGCCGGCTCTCACTCTGCTCGTCTCACAAACCCGTGGACAGGGGCAGTACTGATGGGCAAACCATACAGCCAATCACACAGGAGCACATGGGATTATACCAATTTATGTTATGTATAGCAGCAGTGTTGCTAATTTAGTAAC
>VUQK01016141.1:0-10846 GCA_015106715.1 Bujurquina vittata
TTCTTTTTTTTTTTACGGAGCGAGACATCTTTCTGTCTGGCTATCTCTGGCATTCATGTATATTCATGTGGCTACTGATGAAACGGTGCCAACTTTTTTTTCAGATAAAGGTTGATAAAGGCCGAAGCAAGGACCAGGGATGGGAGTGGGTAGGGAGGCTCAGTGTTTAAGTGAGGTTCGGGGTTTGGAGGGTAGAGTTGAAGCGAGGTCTGGGCGATACCCAAGTGTACTAAGGGACGCAGTAAGAGGGCTTATGTATACAGAACACAGCGACAGTGGAGGATTTCACTGTCGCTTGTTGCTTTTTGGGGAAAAAAGGTCACCACAGCACTCATTTCAATTTAACCCACCCGTTTCACATAGATTTCCTTTTTGTAATGTTTTACATCATGGATCGTTTTTCCTCAGGAAACTGCGTGCCTTTGCCTTCTAAGCAGATACTATTTCTATTGAGTTGACTGCAGTTTGTTCCTGTGTTGTTTAAACATAGACAAGTGAAATGGGATTAGGCTCTTGGCGTCAACTATATTTTAGCAGGCAGTGTGCCTGTATATTAGGACCTGAATTTTTAGGATTTTTAAGACTAATACTGATATTTGTTTATTTTAAAAATCAAATAATTTGGCTTCTTTCTTTTTTTCAAACAGATGATACATTGTTTTCCTTAATATTTGTTGTTTGTATTTATTTACTCATATATGCTCTGCCCGACTGCTCGGATCAGCGGATTCTTGTAATTGTGCCATTCAACACCTGTTGCTAAAAGAGAAGCTGGAAAGTGCCCTCTGGTGGACAGATTATGCACCATCAACCCTTGCAACATATTTGAAGGGTGTTTCTCCCATCTGTTGTTTACTTTTACCTTTTCAGTTATCTGTTATAGATGCAGATACATTATATTAGCAAATAGCTCAAATCGGCCTGTAGACTGCTTTTGTCTTTCTAAACTGTTTCGCATTTCAACTAATATCTTAATATGGATTGAATTGGGGTATATACAGTATACAGTCACACTTGAATTATACCAAGTCATAATAATCCCTGTGTAAATGTCAACCCAGCTTCCCAGTTTCAGTGAAAAATGAAGTCATTGCAGAGCAATGCTCTTTCAGGTCAGAGGGTGGTAGTAAATAGCTACTGTTAAAAAGCTTTTGGGACAATGAATGCATATCATATTTAGGATCACAGATAACATGCATAAATTACAAAGAACCAGGAAATAACTTTTGCCTTGTCTCTGGGTTATATTTTTGTCACCATTTAACAGTTTCTATGAATGCATAAGCATTAGATAATAATAAATCAGATGCTTTAAGCTGGATTTTGTGTGGGATATTATCTAAGTTGTGTAGCTTTTCATGCTACCTAATGTCAGTTATTTAACTATTAATATAATATAAATGAACAATTATTTCTGCAACAAATCTTGGGCAGGAACTTACTTCCTAAGCCATTTCACCATCTATTCTATTGTTGCATGAAAAATGACCTCCTGAAACTTATTTATCCTCTGTTGACAAAATGCAGCATGGGTTGAGAAACATCAGCATTGTTAATTTTAATATAAGGCAATTTTTCGGATGACCATTGTGTGCATTCAGAGTCAGTTTATTTCAATTTTATTTATATAGTTCAGCATGAATAGTTACTCCTGTTGACCTTTAGACATCCCTCAGATTAGATGCTATATCAAGAAGATTCCTCTGCCAAAGAGACCAAACATAGCAGGAAAACTTTTTAACATGCAGTACTTGTCGAAAGTGTGGCAAAATATCACTTGTACATGTTTTCTGCTTTAGGCCAAGTATAAAATACACAATGTTTAGTAAAGCTTAATAATATCTAATTTTATCTAAAAAAAAAAAAAATAACACTGGTTTTCTTTTAAGGTTGTAGTTTTCCAGGTCTTCCTTGAGAAAGAGATTTTAATCTCAAGGATAGTTTTACCTGGATAAATAAAGGATGATAAAAATAAAATAGTTGGAGTTGAGTTAGATGTTATGTAACAGAAATGTCTGAGACGTCTCACAGGAGGTTTGCACTGTTTTTCCTCTATTATTTTCCAGGTCAGCTACTGGTCCAGAAGGTTCTGGCGCAGCGTCCAGTAACAGGCGCTTGCAGCAGACGCAGGCCCAGGTGGATGAGGTATGAGGCACGTGGTAACTGGCTTTCACCAATTTAAGGCCCACACGTTTATTGATTTGTTTCTTATTGATAATTATTTCAAAAATAGTTTTCAAATAATCTTAATGTGTGCTTTAGCATTAAAGTCTTTTTTTTTATGAGTTAATGAATTTAAAACCACCTCTCCAAAGATGCCGCCCCTTAAGGTGGTCTCATGTTCAAGTTCAGGTTTTTTTTTTGTCTCATATAAAAGTACGCAATGAAATACTCGTACCAGCTGTACACTAATAAAGGACAAAGACGCAACTAAAGAATGCCAATCAACATTATTATTTTTTAAAATAATAACCAATATAATTAACTAGTAGCACAACTATAGTATAGGACTGAGAAGTTGGTCATGTCCTAAATTTAGTTCTTTCTTTCTTTTTCTTTCTTAAGGCTTGGGCATTTTATATGATAGCTGTATATAATATAATATAATATAACCGCTCTCTGGTATTAAGTAACCTGGACTTGTCCAGTTTACATCATTCCTCTCACCTAGCCCAAATCCTAGAACTCCACCCCGTCAGTCTTTGTGTCACTCCCTCTGTTCCTTGATGTTGGTCTCACACAGAACCTTGCATAACCCTTGGCAGCAGTGCCACGATTCACCATAATGTGGAATCATTTGCTCTCTAATGCTCCAAAAGTCTGCCAAAGGACATTCAGTGAAAGGCAGTTCTTCTCCAGTTTTAAAAAATTGTATGTCAGTGAGGCCACCAAGAAAATAGGCTCCCAACCCCCCTCCTCCCCCTCCCCCCAGATAAGCTCCTCCTACATAAATCTTTAACCTCAGCACGTCACATAAAGTGTCCTATTGGCTGCCAGAGGTTTACATAATCACCGTCTCTGTGGTTATGTAATGCATGCATGGCCATACACCCTCCCCTCCACCCTGCAGCTCTGTCTGAGAGGAGGGGCAGTAGTTGGGTTTGTGGATCAGTGGAACATATGGGTTATGCGTAATCTGTATTAATGCACATGCATGTTTGTCTGACTATAGGTGGACTCAGTAAGTTAGTGTCTGCATATGATTTTATTTTATTCTGTTGAATTTATTCCTTATTTGGCATTTTCTTTCTCTAATAATTCTTTTGTTTGTTCTTGGGAAACAAAATTAAGGCAGGTTTATATACATCTACATCAATAAACTGATATTACAGCAAATGTGTCTTTTTGTATGTATGTATGTTTTGAGCAGGTGGTGGATATTATGCGTGTTAATGTGGACAAAGTGCTGGAACGTGATCAGAAGCTGTCTGAGCTGGATGACAGAGCTGATGCTCTCCAGGCTGGAGCTTCCCAGTTTGAGACCAGTGCAGCTAAGCTGAAAAGGAAGTACTGGTGGAAGAACTGCAAGGTGCTTGAACAAAGAACCTGAACACACTTTCTCACTTTAAATAACTACCTCTAACTGATTAAATTAACTCTATTCTTAAAATCTCTAGAAACCGATTACCAAATTTTAAAAAAAATCTCACCATAAGAGATATATTATTTAACTACGCAGCTTACAGTATATACTTATATGAATTATTATGGTGAAGACTTCCTCTTTTTGTCAAGCAAAAAGAGGAAGTCCTACAAATGCTGTTCTTGCATAGCAGTTCCACTGAATTTGCGTAAATTTTTTTTTAATCGTTTCAGATGTGGGCCATCCTGATAGCTGTCATAGTGATCATCATCGTCATCATTATTAGTGAGTATCAAGCTTGTGCTTATAAACAGTGTTGTTGCAGTTTAATTGTGCAGAGAAAACTCTGCTATAGACTTATCAGTTTATCTGTCTGATAGCAAAGTGCTTAAAGGTTTGGGGACTTTGCCCCAAAGTAATATTTAAAAAGCTTTATTTATCTCAAGACATGGTCACTGTCTGGTTCATCCCACCAGAGCACTGAGCAAATGCTAATTATTCTTGCCGGTTCATGTTATGGATTCAGTAAGCCAAGAAAAAGTACACCCAGTTACATAACACAGCCACTATCTTTTGCCATTATGGAATTCCCCCACAGATTCCCATGCAGGATTCATTTAGTGTCATGTCTCTCTTTTATAATGTCTTATATAAAAATTTTGGTTGAAACAAAGTTGTTGATTCATTCACAGTTTGGAGATACTCTTAAAAAAGAGAAACTGGAGGGAGGGGTAGAGGACACAATAAAGAAGAAAAGTGGAGCCATGTGACGTGTCTCAGAGGAGCTCCACAGTTTCCACCTCTACAGGGGTCTTCATTCCTTGTCCTGGTGTGTGTGTGTGTGTGTGTGTGTGTGTGTGAGGGAGAGAGAGAAGAGTGTGAGGGAGTGAAAGAGATTGCTTGTGTGGCTCTTGTCACAGTTTTAACCAATAACATTACAAAATCCCAGACATGATTAGGATGCCATGCCACATACCAAAGAAAACCAAAATGTATGTACAGTAGAGAAACGTGTTAATAACGTGGAGAAAGACTCAACTAAATCAACTCTGTGGCATAGCACACACACACACACACACACACACACACACACTCAGACCTTAAGACTAGAAATGAAGAATATTGTTGTAAACTCTCCTCTAATTGCATTTTTATATTTTATTAACAGTTTTGATTGTGTGCCAGGCTAAGAGAAGTGCCTAGGACGATTAGCAGTTCAGTGCTATCATTTAGTTATTTCTGCTCTTGAGAATGTAACACCAGTATTTTTCCCCTCTCACTTTTTTTTTTTTAAATTTGGTCAGCTTTGCAACTGTTAGTGGGATCTCTTACTCACTTTTTTTCTGCACATAGTTAGGTGCTGATCATATCCACTGTCTAAAGTGTTAATGTTAGAACTGAATAAAGAGGAAAGTCACTCTGACAATACAAGTTTACTAGTAGCATACTGTTGAACCGCCTGGCTACACCTATTCCTGTTCATATTACTTGCAGGCAGTGTTTAGGATGCAGTAAAAGCTACCGTGAGTTTGTGTTTAGATTAAGTGCCTATATGCTGCGACCAGCATCCTCACAGCCTGACAAAGCTGCCATAAAATGTTAAAAACACAAATAAGTGCCACCATGGGACTAAAGAGAGGAATTATCTCAATTAGTTGCTCATAAGTATGAGTTAGAAAATTTGCCTTTATGTAATAATAAAGATCAAAAAATTAAGAAAAAACTGCAGTTTTACACTTTAATAGGGTGTCTCCAATGGAGAGCATCCAAAAATACAGCCATACTTTCTAAACTTTCTGTACCAGCCAGAGAACAAGGAGTGCCTTCTGAGTTTCTGACTGTCCAGCAGATACTGTGCAGCTAGCCTGTTCAATCAGTTGAACTTAACCTTTAATAAAGTCTCTTGTTTTGTCACACTGTTGTTGATCCATTCTTGTTAATGCAAAATGTTTCTAACATGCCATATTTCATATATAACCGTAGCTTTTATTTGCATTTGGTTAAATGTAGAACTGATCAGAGATTATAGTTCATTTGCTGTGGTGCTCAAGTCTACTGCTAAGCATTATGGGTGATTGAGAGTGGAAAGAGTTTGTTGTGCCATGGCATTGTGATACATGTGATACTAACACTGGATTTGGGATTACTTTATATATTTTCACTCTGTCTGGTATTTATAACTCCCAGAAGACTGTTTAGGTTACAGTTTCAGTAATTTTAAGACTTATTTGCTTCTTGACCCTCATAGTGCTTGCATGATACTGATACAGAAATAAACACTAACACAAATATGGACTCACCCCTTTTTCTTTTTTAAAGCATGTAGATATAGCTGGATTGTAGCCATGACTTAAGGTCTTGAAATGCTTTTGCAGGCCAGCCTTTTATCAAATGTACATGAAATTGTCCCCCCCCCCACACACACACACAGCAGTTTAAGATCTTATGACTTACAAGCTTTGCTCACCTGGAAATGTATGTGGAAATATGTGCAATTCTGCTCCGTGGCCCCAAATTTGCTTGGCTTGAATAAAACTGATATTAAATCAAAGTGTCTTGATTGTTCTCATCTGTGATATAATAAATGCCTATTGCTTTTTCTAAAAATGAGCTGTGGATGGCAAAATCATTTTTTTTGGCATCAGATAAAGATTATATTCCTCCAGTGTGGCACACAATGCTGAACAGGTCAGCGGCTAATATCCTGATGCAGCTGATATCAGTTTGTCCCATGTTTCCTTCATATTTACTTTTTTTTAAAACCTCAGTGCCACTCATTTCTGAGTCTTTGAGCCCCATGATTTCCAGTTACAGTAAACTCTGCAGCTGTCTCCAGATTACCATGATTATTTAGTTGATTTAAGGGGAACAAACGTGACAAAAATATTTCTATAAGGATAAGGTAAACAGCAGCTCAAGTCTTGTCTGTGCCATCAGGAACTGCTACAAGTGACTGTCATAAAGTTCAAATGTAAGTTTGTGAAGCAATATAGTAAAAAAATAAATAAGGATAACTAGACATTCACAAATTTGTGGCATTATTCGGCTATTTTTAGTTTGCATAATTACAAAATATATTATTAACGATAGTGCCCATCTTCTTCCCGCTGCGTGTACTGCATCAGATGGACCATGCAATGGATCTGTTCATTCATTCAGCGGTAGAGACGGGGATGCAGGGGGCAGGTTGTGTCGGTGCTTGCGCAGTCTGCTCGGGAGTTGTTGTATCTCGGTTGCATAACATTGAAATCCACGTGAATCGCTAGCAAGCCCACTCACAGACCTGCTGCCTTAGACACGCCTACATTGGGTTCCCTGACCAATTGGTCAATACATACAAAATCTGACCGCCCAATCATCGTTTAGTGGGCGTTGTTATGCTGTGCCGGGATCACGTTGCACAAATGTGTCAAGCGCTCCGGGATGGATGACGACTTAGCTGTGTGACGGAGACATAACTGAAACGAAATACTTTTAATGCGGCCTGGCGATCAATTAAGAAGACTCTTAACTTTTTAATTCTTGAGCCAAGACACGCGTGGAGCGAGAGGTAAATATTCTTTCAAAAGATGAAAGATTGGAGGCGTCATTGGTGAGTTAGCTGGCCAGATAAACTAGCTAACCACCTGACGCACGGCAGTGGGTATAAACAATAAAATCATTGCTTTTTTGGTTTGTCATTAGGTTGTTGCAAGTGTGCATTACGCGGTGTTTGGCTTATTGCTTCTGCAGGGAGTGAAGCCTGACTTGGGTGACAGCAGTGGTCAGTGGTGTGTGTTGCTCATGTTAGCTGAATAGCGTCGGCCATAAGGCAAGGGGCTGGAGCTCGTGGGTTGCGCTGGGTTGGCTGGCGAGTTGGTAACAGATCGAAGCTTGGGTTGCTCAGATCTGCATACGGTGCATTACTTAAAAAAGGAACTTGTTATATTTGCTAATACAGTAGCTGGAAAGCTATCAGTTTACTGCGTTACTGCGACCTTTGTATTGAGTGACTTTAGGGGGCGCTGTTTTCTCTGTGCAGCTTAAACTCTCTCACACCGAGGTGGAGGTCTCCACACTAAATTACATTTGGTTTTACCTTTGTCACTTTATCCAGATTTGGTTACACATCAGGCATGGGTGGATATGATTATTGAGACTGGGATAATTACATGAGTGTGAGATAACCGGCCTCTAAAAATGTGTTTGTATTTTAATGCCTGAACTTATTTGCTATTGGCACAGAATAGGTTTTATACAGTCTGGGTATTGCCCCCTTATAAATACCCATAGACCCATACCCCCTTATCATTATAACGCAACTAAAACTGGCACTAATTTTAAAACATCCTAAAACTAGATATGTAACTTAATGAGCAAATCCACTCTGGGAATTAGCAGAAAAAAGATTGAATGAAATAGCAATAAAAAAATTATATATATACACACACAAAGATACACACACAAACTATGTAATAAATATGTAATTAGGGGACTACACTGAAACTCGGAGCTGTCCAGTGGTAAGTCAGGTGTGGTGCCTTGGTTTGCACTGGGATTGAGTTGCTGTGACTCCTTCAGGCCTTGTGAGGTGGCTTTTGGACTTACTCAGGTCACTGGGTTCATTTTTTTAGGGGGGGCAGATTGTATTGAATGAAAGTCAGTTGTTGCTGCAGCTTAATCTATATAAAAGCCTGTAGAACAGGTGTTAATGTTGACTTTCAGTTTTGTTTGTCTAATAGCTTTTGTAACGTCTAGAGGGAGCCTGTGATGGTTAGGTGTTAAACTATATTAAAGAGCAACAGTCAGGTTCTCAGTCAGCCAGGTCATGGTAGTTTCAAAAACTTGGAAGAATAAAAAAGACAATGGACAATAGTCTGGTCAGGTCTGTTGATGTGCTCCATAATTAAGGAAAGACCACAGCATTGTATACAGGCCACTAAAATGTTTGTTTCTGTGTGCACATAAGTGCAGGTGTAATATCTCAAGTAATAACATGATGTTTTATGCCCTCTGAATTGAGCAAACTGGTTATGTAATCCTCCTATGACGACCTGATGAACGATGCAGGGTATTTTTGCTCTCTCCTGTTTTTGCTTCTCAGTCTCTGTCCTTCTGTCTTTGTTCGCGGTGTCTTGTCTCGCTGCCATATGTATGTGGTGGCAGCTGGAGTTTGTTTAATCATACCAGTATCATAGAAAAAAAGACTTTGCCAAAGACGTCAAGAAAACAAGCATTTTCCTCTGTGATGTCTCGGAAAAATAGACCATAAAGCCATCTATAGAATTGCTGGGTTTGTTTTGAAACCTTTATTTTCAAGGATTACTAAAATGTAAATACATAATTAGTAACAACAGCTATTATGCAACCCAGTATCACATTATTATATCTGGCAGAGTCGTACCTGGTCTTGGCATAAATGAGATGCGCATAAATCGTGCATGTTGGAAGAGAGTCAGAAAGCAGTGAGTCAGTTTTATGGCCAGACAGCCCAGTAGTATTAAATAACATGACAGATTGTGTTTGTTCACATTTGCACAGAACATTTTACTTGTTTATGTTTGGCAGTAACATGCTCATACGTTCAAAAGGAGACAAGTATTTGTTATTTCCACTTTTAAAACGTTTGGCACATCAGACATGCCCCAGGTTTAAAGTGGACCTATTGCCATATTTCCAGTTCCATGCTCGAACTGTTTTTAGGGGTATGAGCAGTTGCTTATTAGACAGTTTGACTCAATGATTACCTACCCAAGTGTTAGTTTCTCCAAAAACTCGCACTTTAAACAGAACAATTCAGCACGCTCTGCTGTTGAAAGATGGACAAGAAAAGATAATGTGTTGCAACACAGCATTTTAAAAAAAAAAAAGATATTTTCACTGGCTGCAGCTGCAATGGCATGCTTTTTTAATGCTAAAATTGTATGTGGCATTTTGTAGTCTGTCCATGACCATCACATACACCCAACAAGTGGTGTGGAGCACAACAAGCCCCGCCCTGGAAGATATATGACCTGATTTGATTGTTTTCCATCTCACAAACGTGTCACTCTCCAAACACTGAATCACATAGGTCCTTTTATCCATGTCCATAATTTTCCATAGGGTTAAAAATTTTAAGTAAAACACCTTTCATTTTGTGGTCATTTTCATGTTTTATAAAAGCTTAATCTCATATAATGAGAAAATACTTGATTTGTCGAGTGGGCGATAACGGGATCTGAGAGATCGGATTGATGGTCAAAAGATTTGTCCTATATTTGCGTATCTGGATCACGTCCTGATTGAATGTCCATGGACAATAGTGACATGCTTCTTACTGCAACAAATAAGGATAATGTGTCTTTTTTTTTTTTAGCTGAGATGAAGCCAGAAATATACGTTAAATGGAGTTTCCCATGTTAAATTCAAGTAGCAAATCCAGAATCTGGATCAGGTCCAGATAGTGTTCAGTTTGGCACAAGTTCCTGACTTCCCCCACAACTGTGTACTGGATATAGCATGAATACGAGAGGTTTTGAGGGAGATATTTTTTAATTTGTTTTTTGCCTTATGCAGAGTCTAGGGTACAATTCACTGTTTTTAACTACGTTTGATTTTACCTTTTATATTTAACCTTAAAAACGTCTTTCCTTGCCTTGTTTGGTATAATTTGTTTTCTAGCACACCCTCACGTGTGACTGCAGTTATTTTTCATTTTGACATACTGTATTAGCACATTGGATCTAAAATCACACAAAAGACAAAATCTGAGTAGAAAACCACAAACATGTTTAACAAACTATTTTTAGTTTGTTAAACTAAAAACAATTCTGTTCTAATTTTCAAAAAGTTATGTACAAGTGTACATAACATTTTGTTGTTTACAGCTATTTACATCAAAATGCAGGCGATGCCTCAGACTATTTATAGAAGAATCGTGTTGCAATAAGATCCCACACAAAGTATTTGTGCCACTCCAGAAAACGTTTCTTGTCCACCACACCACCATGAGATGTTCTACTGCAGTCTTACCCTAAAGCAGCCATTCCCAAAATTAAAAGTGTTGTGCCCCACTTAAAAATCAGAAAATGTCATGGGGCCCACCCAATCTTAAAAAAAAAAGAAAGTTTCTGTTATTATACTGCACTACCTTTGCGGCCCACCAGGGGACCACTACCCACATTCTGGGTATCACTACCCTAAACTAAATAAATGGTTGATTCTCATGTTTTTTTTTTTTTTTTCTCCTTTTTTTTTTCAGTGCAGACGACAGTTAGTTCTGAATTTTGGATTTTGCGGTCT
>VUQK01016147.1:0-16797 GCA_015106715.1 Bujurquina vittata
ATTCCCTCGCCAGAAAGAGAGGAAGCCCTGCTCTTTAGGGATACGAACGACACAGTCGACGATGCCCTTGTACTGCTTGTCGACTGCAATCTGTTTGCTGGCATGTTGTACCTGTAAACAAAGCAGAGACACTGCGGTAGATCAGAGACAGTAAAGTGAACTTCATCTTATTCTGTCTCCTCTTCAAGCATTCACCACCTGAAATGGACAAACTAGGAGATTCCTGTTATCGTAATGAGTCAGCCAGATTTCCCCTCATGTGCAGTACGGCAACCCTTTCATTCAACAGTTCACAGCCCCGCCCCCTGCTACTGCTGCTGCTGCTGATCTCAGGCCCAATGCAGCAGTGAAGCGCCATGGCGCAAACCTTCTGTGACCTTGGCTGGTTGATGTCAAGCCAAACTAATCACCTGTCATGATAGAAGACTGCTTTTAAACACCGCAGTAGAACTACATCTTCACATTTATAACGGAGCTGTTATAACGGAGCTTTTGTATCCTTGGCCAGACTGCAAGCATTCAGGCCGGCGTATTACGTAACAGGTCTGCTACGCCTCGATTATTCTCATTCCTCATCTGTGCCTGCACCAAACTCTGACAGTGACGCTCCAATTTGCTATTCTTAGCTTATTTCTATTATTAGAATTTTATTATCTGCCACTTGCACATGCATCTTAACAATTTCCCCTCCATACAAAAAAACAAAACAACAAAAAAGCTGCAAATGACCAACGTCAGTATTCAACATGCATCATCCGACTCACATCTATAATTACAGTGTCATTAGGATGTCAGGTGCTTGCACAGGGATATAAAAAGTTATCACTCACCTGGAGAAGAAGCTTGACTCTCTCGATGGGAGCGACAGCTGTTTTAGAGATAGCAGCGGCAATACCACCAGCCAAGAAGTCCTTGGCGAAGGAAATAGCTTGTTCGCTCATCTTCAGGTGTTATCAGCCGCCGTCCAGCTACTTGGTGGGGTTGAAATGGCCGAATCCTACCTAGAACTGAGGGGATTTAAGGGGACTGAACGCGAGAAAAAACGCGAACTTCGATTCTCATTTGCGAGTGGCCGGCTCTGTGAGTAGTGGGCGGCGCTAAGCGATGACCTTCCATTCGGATTTGGAGCTTTCCCGTGTCACTCAGACAAATTGAAGCACGAGATTTGTCCCACATGAGAAAAAGTTTATACATTACTTAAGTTTTGAAGGGTCGACCAAGTCGCATCTGAAGAGAAGTGAGAGGCACTGTTATGGTGTTAAACTATTGTGATTATTATTTAAATTAAGCTCAAGGTCGTGTCAAATGTCACTTTGGAGCAGATGAGGCCTCACAGCTATGGTAGGTAAAGGTCATCCCAGCTGTTAATGTCCTTTGGCTGCCACTCAGTTGCCCACGTGAGCCTACGTGATACAATCACCTGACTGCTTTCACTCTGAACCTAAGCACACAAACCTTTAAAGCAAATGATTTTGCCTAAAACAAATGATCACTACATACAAGACAGGTGGTGGAAGGGTTGATCAGATCTTCAAGTAAAATAAACAAAGTGAAAGTGCGGAAAAGTACCAGTAAAAGTAGTCAGCTTTAAAACTAAAATGTTCCCATTTTTGTTTATTATATAATAATGCATCGTGTATTTCTGAACCCGCTAAGTAACTTGCTTTGGGGCTTGTGAAGTATAAAGTGGCAAAAAATGGAAAGAATCTTGTACAAATACCTTAAATGAGGTGCATCAGTAAATGTTCTTAGTAACTTTAAACAGCTGAAAACAGGTCGGACTGCTGACAGACAACTTAAGGACAAAGTCACTGAACAGGAATGCGGGTTTCAGTAAACAGGAGGTTAAATCAATGTCTTCACCTTCAGAATAAGAAAAGGAATCATTTTAACCATATAAAGGCCATTCTACCAAAGTGGTTCAAATTGCAGTCACATAGTTAAAAACACATTTTAAAAACAAATATTCAGAACCTCAATATTTATTAATTTTATGTTCTGTTTAATCCCAAAAGCATTAGTTCAATTAGTATTTAATTAAATCCTCTCTCAAATGTGCATAGTGAGGACAGAAGTATTACTGTTTTTGAGTAATTGTGTTGCAAAGTCTGAAAATCAGTATGTGGTAGTAACCGGATTGTTTCTTGTTTCTATTTTATCATATGTTTTCCTAGGGAAAGATAAAACATAAAAGTGTCATGAAACACCCTGTGGCAGGCAGGTTTGAGGATCCCAGTGCAGGACTCAGGACAGGACTGAACTTTTACATCAGCTTTTATCGACTGGAGCTCAGGATAGAACTGGAAGGGGTCGGCAACCAGTAAACAGGCAGAGCACACAGAGGGCAGGAACTAACAACAAGGACAGCATGAGGAGCAAAAGTAACGCAGGCAATATATACACACTAGGTTATCAAGGAGAGTCAATCAGGGAGTCAGGAAATATAACACAAGCAGTCACCATGAACTAAATCAAACCAGAACCCAAGGCTACCAAGAAACAAACTTAGAACCACAATACAGAAATACAAAAGCCCTGGGTCCTAGATACAGGGACCATGACATAAAGAAAAAAGAAATAGTGGGACAGAGCAAACAAGGGGGCACATGGAACGACTAAGAAATGACCCAGTAAAATACTAGTCTATAGACTCCAAAACCAGAAGAAGTTGAGCCATGAAATTTAGCATATGTATTCTTTATTCTACAAAGATGTGCAACACGATATTCATATTCCTGGATGTCTAGTGCACTTTGTACACTTTGGCTGTATTTATCTGAAGTGTAGAGTAAACAACATGGATGATTTCAAGCTGGTAATGCTGTGATAATATATGCTAATAAGATGCAGCTTATTTCTCATGCCTGACTGGCTTAGCCTAATCATATGATCATACTGTACTGTGTTATTGGTTGTACCTACTTGACCATTATTGACTGAAATGGTGAAAGTGGGGATTCCCCATATCTAGCAAGTGACCTAGGTCACTGAACAGCTGGCAGTAGCTAGATAGTGAGCAACTGATGGATCCCAAACTTCTAGGTAAAGAGCCAGTCTGCTTATAGTAACATCAGTTCAAGGGTGCAGCCTTCTTTATCAGCCTGTGAGGTCAACTTCTGATTGGCTGAGCGTTGTCTATCATGTTGGTTATAGAAGACCCATGACTATAAATAGTACAGACTCTGACTCTTTATTGAGCAATATTAAAGCCACGGGGTGGCTGTAGCTCAGGAGGTAGAGCAGGTCATCTGCTAATCATGAAGGTTGGCTGTTTGATGCATGGGAGCTCCTTTGGCATTCAGCTCCAGCCTGCATGCCAAAGTATCCTTGGGTAAGATACCAAACACCAAGTTGCTCTGTGATGTGTTCATTGGAGTGATGTGTGTGAAAGCACTTAGGTGTAGAAAAAAGTGCTTGTATGAATGAGTGTGAATGAAGACAACTACACTCTAAACATTACTTTCCATGCCTCATCCCCGCCCCTTGTTCTCCCTTCTGCGCAGACCGTGGACATGTACTTATTTATATAACACAAGTTCAAACAGACCATTACTGGAGCTATATGACAAGAAATTACTACCAAAGTATAAGTGAATCATACCTTTATTGTGTTGGCAGTAAGGCCGTTCCACAGAGAAAGGACACCGTTGTTTCTAACGACCTGTATGAAACAGAGAATCATTTCAGTGAAATGGACGTCAACTCCTCGAAAATGGAGAAGACGGGGGCTCTGTGCCTGGAAGAAGAATGAAAAGCAAAATCAGTGAATCAGTGTTTAAGGTGACTTTTAACTGATAACTGGGAAGGTCAGAGGGCATAATGTCATGAAAATATGAGCTAGAGTTCATTCATTTGTTATTTGTCACCAGAGGTTGTGCAGTAAATGTAACAGGATAGTCAGAGGATCATTTAGGTAGCGATAAAATATCGTCATACTTTAGGAGAGGCCATCACAGTGCTCCTAAAGAATCTGAGAATAACTATTAGAAGTAGGCTGTCATGTTTCATGGGTAATATAGCCTCATAAACCATGAGATTAATAAGACTCCTCAAACAGCTCCATCTGTAGAGGGCACAAAGCCAGTCTGCAAGTTAAACTATACATGGCTTAAATCATTACCCTAAGCCTCAGCAAACATGTTCAACTATTTTCCCATTCTCTGTTCTCTGTCCTGAATTAATGTTTAACTCTAAGTGTTTTAACACACTCCAGCTGAATAGCTAAATGAAGCGATTATGCAGCACTGTTCTTTAAAGTGAGTGACGTTGGTGCAATGCTTCTGCAGACTGGAAACACTCGCCGGCTCTCTGATAGTTGCTGGCTATCTTTAGAGAACATATCTATAGCTTCTGCAGACCTGGGACACATTCACATTCCCAGCTGCTGCTGAACCTTGGTCTGTTGAACATATCTAATAATAGGCAGATAAAACCGGATGTAGAATCCTGTCCTTTGCAGTGCCATTGTTCCCCATGTGTCCTTTCTAACATACAGAAAAGCTGATTTAAAGGCAACACGGTGCAGACCAACCTAACCTTCTGTAATCATAATATCTTAAACCATATACAGGAAAAAATATCCTGCCCTTATATTTACGTAAAATGCCCATTAATGTAATTATGATATTCACTTTCCAAACTCAAAATCTTTGAGCAGTTTTGTAAGGTCAGCCTGTATTTAGACACACACCTGCTGCCCTCTTATGGACTGAGTATAGTAATACAGCCAGATTCAAGCGGCAGCTACTCTTTAAACCCGTTGTGTTCACATTAATTTCCCAATTATTCAGTCATTAGCAGATAGATATGAAGAAAAAATGGCAATTTAATTAAAAGACCCAACAAAATGTGTGCAGCATTCACTATGCAGCTGTATGCACTAAATTTGTTGCAATACAAACCCCAGACAGTGAGAGAAAATCCCCTGTAGAGGGCGATCAGCCCTTTTTTTCTTGTAGATCTTTGACAAGCTACACCAGTGTATGTGGGCTTCCTGCAGTTTTAACGCTCAGCCTTGTTTCTGCCACCTCCACAGGGTACGTGGCCAAAGCAACAAAAACACTGTCCAAATATGGCCCAGTTCATCCATGTGAAGGTGGACTATCCTGCACTCAGAGGAAGGAAACACACAACAAAAATTCATTTTAGACTAGAATAAAACTCTGTCACTGTGGGCCAGTTTGCTTTGCAGACAGCAGTCTAACACAATACTTACACATATATACACAACATCGTACAAAAACACATAACAGGTCCAAGTCTTTGGTCTCTACAAGGCGCCTTGTTTGTTAATGCATTGTGTCAGTATTTAGAATACATATGCAAATAACATCCAAGTGTATTCAGGGTAGTCAGGAAGGCTCTGCTGTTTAGAAATCTCTTTAGACATCTACTGTAAGTATCATTTTTCAGAGTACTTCCAGGAAGCCTGCAACAAAAGAGTATGCAAATAACTAAATTGAATCTATGTGTGTTGGGGGTGTGTGTGTGTGTCACAGATATATAGGGAAAAGGTTTCCTGAAATATAATGTACAAAACAGGACAACAGTTTGCCCACTTAGGACACAGAGTTTACATATGCACACACCTGTCTATAAAGATGTCATCATGAAACATAATGACTAATACAGACAGTGAGCAGTGGATTTATTACTCTATGCTGGATTACAATCAGCTTCCCTAAGTTCCATCCATAAGTTAAAACTGCCAGGCAGTTAAGCCAAAATATCAACTTATCCAAGTTGGTTATTTCAAAATTTTGACTTATTACCTCAAAAATTCACCTTAATAACTTGAAATTTTAAGTTAGGTAACTTGAAATATCAACTTACTTAGAAGTAACTTGAAATTTTCAGATAGTATACCTTGGTTGTAATGAGTGCTTATCTGAGTTTCTTTTGCCTTCCTATCATCTCAAAGCAATATCACCATTGTCCTCTGACCTCTGGCATCAATTAAGCATATTAAGCCAAGAGAACTGCCACTTACTGGATATTTTCTCTTTGTCAGACCATTTTATGTAAACCCTTGAGATGGATGTGTGGAAAAATGAGAATTCCAGTAAAGCAGCAGTTTCCAAAATACTCAGATCGACCTGTGTGGCACTTACAACTTATTACACATTCAAAGTCACTTAAATCACCTTTCTTTCCCATTTTGATGCCTGGTTTGAACTTGAGTTGCTGCCATGTGGTTGGCTGATTAGATATTTATGCTAAGAAACAGCTGAGTGGGTATACCAAATAAAGTGGCCGGTGGGTGTATAAGACAATTGAAAACATTACACTTTATATTACATTTTTCTTTTGTAGCAGTAAAGTCTTCAGTTAGTCCTGAAACACACACAGCAACACAGGGGTGAATGTCACAATACACTTTTATTGTGTTCCCTTTTTTACACTTTACACACGCTTTGGTTTCTTGGCAGGCATCCACCTCAGCTCAGCTCAGCCCACTACTTCTCCTGCCAGCTACTGCATAAAAAGACAAAACACACAACCAAACCCATGCCGGACAGCTGCACACTGCCCGTCCCCCGGACGCCCCTCAGTACCCACTGCCCCACCTCTTCCATGCAGCCAAAGGTATTTTTAATCATTAAATTTTTATGAAAACTTCAATCTTATTTCCTGTTAACAGACAGTATATAGGCTACCCATCTGCTGAGGGTGTGTTAGTCATCTTTGTCTTCCCTTAGAGCCTCTCCTTACTCTGTGTAGTATGAGCTCCAGTTACCTGCTACTGGGAGAGACACTTGCCTGGCTTAGTTTTCGTGTTGCCTGTGCCTCTTTTTCAGGTAACTAGTGTGTGGAGCTGACACAGTTTCAGATGCAATGTTTTGACAGGTAGTGAAATATTGGAGTCTTGTGGGTCAGAGTGACAGGCCAAAAGTAGTAAACAGAAAACTGGAAAGTACTGTTTCTTTGGAGCTGAACACTTGTCAGGGTGAAGACAGTAGTGGGATGACACAGTAGGCCACCCTCTATAAATTAAAACCCCCTGACAGCCCAATGTGCGTCTGTCTTGGAAACATCTGACTTCATCTACGGCATTGACTCCCCAGAGGCGCTTTTGTCTATTTTTGCCTAAGCTTTGGGCTTATTGGAACTGCTCTTCAGTATAAACTATTTTCTGCCATTTGAAGCTGCATCTCCAGTGGGCTCTGCGTATTTTCTGACTACATTACTAATAATAATAATTTGAGTTTAGTGTAAAGAACCAAGAACGAAGACACAAAAAAAAACAAAGAAAAAAAAGAGCCAGAACCAAGCTAATTTAAGAGCTTTCGCTTTAGTTATTAGGGCCTCCTATCCCTATTCTGATGGTTATTGTTGTCTTTAGTCAGTCTTCACCTCCAACTTACTCTGTTCTTGTAAAGCTCCATTAAACCTGGACACAAGCTCAGAGCACGGTGGTAAGGTTAAACAAGTCTTTATTGTGAAAAACAAAAGTCTTCAAGGCTCGGATTCTTTATGTGCTGAAGAGGGGGGAGAACAGGTAAGTACCCAAAAACACAATAATCCAAGTATGAGAAAGTTTGGCGAAGTCGAGCTTGCGCTACCACTTGCAGTGCAACTTTCTGGTGTTGACTTGGAAGAAGCTCTAGTTTCTTATAGTCAGGATCAAACAGGTGAGTAATTACTGTAGGTGCAGGACCACAAGTGCTTGGTTAAAGGGGCGGAGACATTTCATGATTAATGAGCTGTGCAGTTGTCCTGGCCAGTCATTAACAAGACTTTTGGTCCATAAAAATGTCAAGGCTTCTTATTAACACAACTTATTAAAACTGTAAAGTTAAAGGAAAGGGAATAAAACCACAAAGTAAAGCACCACAAAAGCATAGATAAGATAGCGTAATATAGGCATGAAAAAAATCAATAAATACATAAAATGTAAATATAAAAGGTTATCTTGAATATATATAAATCAAGCAGTATAGGTCAACACTATCAAGACTGTTAAAGTTATTTCTTCCATTGTATAGCAATCCAGTGTATGTGTATGTCAACAAAACCAAAACAAAAAACTGGACAAAACATGAACAGTGAATATATAAAAACATCTTAGATTACTTTCCTAAGCTCATCATACAAGACAAGCACAAAGGCACCACCCATGCTTCTGAGCATGTTAGACCAGGCTCCCTTGAAGAAGGCCTTGCCACCCTCATCGCGTGCAATCTTCCTCCAGCAGTCAATGCTGCCTGCGTACATGATGTCAGCTGAAGGGGGAAAGACAGAATTATAGAGATGTTAGGACATCAGTAAAGTTGAACAGCAGGAAAAAAAGAGGAAGTTATACTTCAATTTTCTGCATTTTTTTGTACCTCCTTTACGTCCAGCCTGCATCATCATACAGCGACGGACAGTGTCGAATGGGTAGGACACAAGACTGGCAACGGTAGTTACAGTATGTGCGATCATCCAGCTCACTACAATGTGTGTGTTCTTGGGGTCAGGAAGCATGCCTGTAAGAGAAATGTCAGTCGGTAAGATTAAAAGGCAAGTACGTCTACTGCGCAGAGACATCAATCTTTGAAATGTGTCACAATGAACACTCACCCTTTGCGGTGTCGTAGATGCCAAAGTAAGCAGCTCTGTAGATGATAATGCCCTGTACTGAAACATTGAAACCCTGGTAGAGACCTTTGAGGCCATCAGACTTGAAGATCTTCACCAAGCAGTCTCCCAGACCTTTGAACTCACGCTCCTGGCCTGCTTTGCCGACATCAGCAGCGAGACGTGTTCTGGCGAAGTCGAGGGGGTAGACAAAACAGAGCGAGGTAGCTCCGGCGGCACCGCCAGATGCGAGGTTACCCGCAAAGTATCTCCAGAACTGTGTGCGCTTGTCCACGCCGTCGAGGAAAATCTTCTTGTACTTGTCCTTGAAAGCAAAGTTGAGGGCCTGAGTGGGGAAGTATCGGATGACGTTGGCCAGATTCCCTCGCCAGAAAGAGAGGAAGCCCTGCTCTTTAGGGATACGAATGACACAGTCGACGATGCCCTTGTACTGCTTGTCGACCGCAATCTGTTTGTTGGCATGTTGTACCTGTAAACAAAGCAGAGACACTGTAGTATATCAAAGGTAATAAACTGAAGTTCACCATATCTTGTTTCCTCTTCAAGCTTTCAGCCGTTCACCTTCTGAAATTAACTGGGAGAGTCCCGTTATTCTAATGAGTCAACTACATTTGCCTTCATGTGCAGAACAACAACTGTTATTGGGTAAACTGTGCCACCTTACAGTGGCTCGTGTAATCGGTGAAAACCTGTAAGAGCAGTGTCCTTGTTGTATCCACGTTCTTGCAGTTGGTCATTAAACCAATGCTGAAGCTCACTTTCTTACTCTGTGTGCCTAGCCTTACCTACAAACATGGTGTTAGATGTGAGAAGGTGAGTGAGTTGTCTAATATCAATAACGACACAACTCAGTGTGCCTCAATTAGGCTTTTCCTCACCCATTGAGTCACTCCCGGGTGAGGTCCGATTTGACTTAGATGAGAACATCGCACCTGTTCAGTGCCTGCCACACAATGTTCTGACAACGCTCAAAACAGACATGAAAGTAAAATTGGACCAACACGAAAGGGAGGGCCACCTGACCTCGGTGACAGAGCCTACCAATTAGATTAGTAATATGGTGATCATTAAGAAGCCTCATAAGATTCAAATCTGCATGACCCAAAGACACTGAATAAAGCGCCTAAAAGATCTCACTATATCATGCCTACTCTAGATGACGTCTTCTACAAATTGCCCAAAGTCTGCGTATTCTCCCCAGAGGGTTGGCCAGACCACAGAGGTCTGCTTTACTATGCAGGAAATTATTTTCTGTTAATTGCGGACCACTACTCAGATTTCTGAGAAATCAAACACCTTACTGACCTGTCCGCTGAAATGACAACCAGAAGATGTAAGGTCAAATTTGCCAGATATGGAGAGCCTGATTGTGTAATCACAGACTGTGGCTCACAATTTGATTGTGGCTTTTTCCATCATATTGCCTGAGACTGGGGTTTTGAATACATTACCCAATCCCCACACCACCCAAGGGTGAATGGCAAGATCAAATCAAGGTAGCTGAGAACATTTCTAAATGTGCTTCACGAGCAGGTGATAGCCCATGGAGAGCTAGCCTGCTTTGGAGGAACATGCATACAGTGGGCATGGAAAGCAGCCCAGCACAGTGGCCCATGGCACACAGACTTAAGATACCTCTCCCAGTGGCTGACACGACACACGGTTAAAGTAGCGAATCAAGCTTAGCAGAAAAAATACGGTACAAACAAGAGCATTGAGCAGCTGCCAATGCAGTGCAGCCACTGCGCCACACAAGTAGTGACTGATCAACTCTAAGACTAACTGTAGTGGCTCAGCATAGGGGAAAGAATCAGAACTTTCTATTGTGAGCTCCAGTAGATTTTCTTTGTGTGCAGGCTGTGATCAGTTGACCTGTGCTGCTGCTCTGAGATTTACTGCTCCTTGTGGTTTTACACAACTGAATTCAAAAAGATGTAAGCAGATGTTTCATGAGCTATCTCAGCTGATTAGACAGGCAGATCCAGTGTCCTTCTCTCTGCCACTGTAGTCAGAGAGTCCAGCTCCAGCCCACCTGACCAACTTATCCAGTATAGCTGGATAAGTATACTGCCTTTATAATATGCTAGTTGTATAAAGGTTGAATTTACTCAATGAATCAAGCATCATCAGCTTAAATTCAAATTCATCTCTGCTACACTTCATGCAACCTGACACTAACCACAAAAATCATAGCTGCTGTGCACCACCCCAACACAGAGCTTTACTGTGAATTCTCCAGAGTACGACAAGCCGACCGGTTTATCCTGCACTAACCTGCCGAGTATGCAACCTTTGAACAACACAAAGCGCCAATATCTGATTTTAAAATGATGACATTACATGTAAGCTTTAAGTTTACAGTTTATCAAATGTCACTGAGCAGTGCTTACCTTTAAATATAACCTCTCTTCTTCCTCTCCTGTCCTGTCATTTTTTTTACATCTTTCTCCATCACTTAGTGAAGTTCTCTCTCATTCTTTTCTCTCCCTGGAAATACAGCAGCTGGACCTTTAGACACACTGTGTGACAAACCGCACACAAACAGTTTGCATATTTGTTGAGCTGATGGAAATGTTTCATTTTAGATAATATGGCACTTAAAAAATGCTCTTCTGCAGCACTGTGCAGCTAGATGCTGAAGTCCGGGACCACAACTTATGGGCGTCTGTGCCAAAAACGCCCTTCCAGACTGTTCTAGATCATTGTGGTGTTGTGCCAAAAAGTGATTTCCAATGATTCTGTGTGGGTTTTTTATGTGTAATGTCTTTGCTTATATTGGTAAAGAGACTGTAGTCAACAGGATTTATATATGAAATAAAGAGTTTTTCAAGTATCTTTATGATGCTGTGTTACTGTATCTAGATTACAATCAATCATGTACTTTTTGGGCACTTAATATATCTTTATAGAATTGTAATATTATATACAATTCTATATAACATAGTGATTGCGGCTTCTACCTTGTGACAGGAATGTTCTTTCTGACTCAAAATGACTTGATATCATTCACAACAGATATGTTTGATAAATATTTAACAGATTATAGGCCAAAAAATCATTCACAAACGTTTAAATATGGCCAAACATTTTTTGGCAAATACTGAAAATCACTTTTTGGCACAACACCAGTCCCCTTTAACCCCTGACCATAGTACGATTAATTATACATAAATTATATGTTTTTGCCTAAGTTCTGGTGATGGATACACCAATAAGGTCATTTTTATGTGTTATTGTTTTCCCCAGTTAGGTTCAAATCAGTTCCATGTTTGAAGGTGTGCAGTGATGGGAAGTAAAATCTTCTATCGCTGTTCAGATGTCCTGAACCTAAAGTAACAAGCCTGTTTTTAAAATATAAGGATTGGAAAGTACAGATATTTTTGTAAAAATGTGGGGAGTGAAAGTAAAAAGTTGTCACAAAAATACTCAAGTACAGACATCTGAATATTCTACACAAGTACAGTAACAAAGCGTTTGTACTTCGTTATTTCACACCTGTGCAGGGCGGTGTATTACCTAACATATCTGATACGCCTTGACCATTCTCATTCCTCACCTGTGAGTTCACCAGTCTCTGAGAGCCGCTCCTATTTATCATTTTAGCCCGCTCTCAACTCATCCTCTTCCTATACTAGATTTTTTTTTTATCTGCCACATGTACATGGATCTTAATAATTTCCCGTCCATACAACAGAAAAAAAGAAGGCTGAAAATGAGCAACAGCAGTATCCAACATGCAACATCCGACTCACATCTATAATTACAGTGTCATTAGGATGTCAGGTGCTTGCACAGGGATATAAACAGTTTTCATTCACCTGGAGAAGAAGCTTGACTCTCTCGATGGGAGCTACAACTGTTTCAGAGATGGAAGCGGCAATACCAGCAGCCAGGAAGTCCTTGGCGAAGGAAACAGCTTGTTCACTCATCTTCAGACGCTACCGGCTGCCGTCCAGCTACTTGTTGTTGAGGTTGAAAGGACCGTATCCTACCTATGCAGGTAAGATGGCAACGCCTCATTAAGGAAAGTAGCTATTGGCTGTCCTAAAAGACGCTATATGACGCTATAATCTAATTTGCAGAATTGGCCATTTACATAGTTGTAAACGAAGTAGAGGCGTAACAGAGGCAGAAAGTAAGACACGCTAACCACATATACAATTTATGAAACAAACAAAAAGCAAAACATTGCATTTGATCAGTAATTTGTGTTAGTGCGACGGCGAAGGAACATTTACATTCGGCTCTGTAAGCCCGGGCGTGTTCAGCGCACCCGTAATTCATTTGCAGTGTGGACGCCCGGCAGGTGTGAGACTAAATGCTTGTCAGTGCTTGGGGACAGGAGAGGGGCTCACGGCCTCCCCCCGCTGTTCGCTGACGACAGTAACTGCATGACTGATGCTCCAGTAACACCGGAAAAACTCGCTAAATATGTCGCTTTTCGGGAAAAGGTCACTAGCGGGGTTTGAAAACTCGCTGAATATAGTGACAAAGTTGCTAATTTAGCTTTTCCAGTAGTATCGACTCGGTTTCTTTCGTTTTCCAATATAGTACTGCCTCATCGAAGTAGCCCGAAAGTTCCGTGACGCTATTTTTATTTCTTAAACAAACAGGTTTTGATCTTTGGTTTCATTTATAGTACTGTGTAATAATTGTATGACATAAAGCTGACTACAAGCTTCCGTAGATTTAAGGAGAACGCGAGGGGAAAAAACGGGACTTCGATTCTCAGTTACGATTGGCCAGCTCTGTGAGTAGTGGGCGGGTCTAAGCGATGGCCATAGATTCCGATTTGGAGCTTTGCCTTGTCACTCATAAATTAAGACACGAGATCAGTTCCACATGAGAAGGTTTTTGAATTACTTAACAAGGTTTGAATAGAAGTGAGAGGCATAGGTATGGTGTTAAATTACTGTCATTATTATTTAATTTAAGCTCAGTCACTCTGGAGCAGATGAGCCCTCACAGCTATGGTGCGTAAAGGGTTCTCCGGCTTTTGGCTGCCACTCATTTGCCCACGTGAGCTCACATGATCAAGTCAGATGACTGATTTCACTCTGAAACTGATCAAACCTTTAAACCAAATAATTAAAAGAAATTATTAGTATATACAAGACAGGTGGTGGAAGAGTTAATCAGAAATACACCCAGAAAAGTATTCAACTACAAAAATGTTTCCAGTTTATCTTATATAATAATGCATCATGTATTACTGAATCTGCAAAATAACTTGTAGGAGTAAATTAAACAGTATATGACTTGCCTATGAAATTTTAGGGGACATGAAAAAAATATAAAGTAGCAGAAAATGGAAATGACTCTTGTACAGGTACCTTAAATGAGGTGTGTCAGAAAATTTTCTTAGTAACTGTAAACAACCGTACACAGGTCAAACTGCAGACAGACAACTTAAAGACGTCATCAAAGAGGAATTGCAGGTTTCAGCAAATAACAGGAGGTTAAATCAATGTCTTCACCTTCAGAATAAAAATAAGAATCATTTTAACCTTGAACACAATTCTTTCTTTCCATGTTAGCTCAAGTACATGCCTGGCAATAACCCACTACAACTTAAAAAGCATTTAAATTTTACTTTTTCATACATTAAAAATATAATCTGTCACACAGCTGCTATACAAAACTAATGATGCTCAGATTTTAGAAAATTCACAAGCATTTTTTTAAACCTAATTTATGTGAGTAGACTATGGCACTTTGATTTTAATGCAGCAAAGAGCCTTCAAAATAAATATTTATCGCACAAGGCACAGGTTAGATAAAAAGCCATCGTAAATCATGGATGAGTAAACAATACATGCTCAGATAATCATTTCAAATCAAATGTAAAAGTTGTGAGAGAGGTAGGCCCTTGGATGACAGGATATTATTCACTTGTGTGTCATTTTCAGACTCTTTTTTTTTTTCTCGAAAAAGAGAAAGAAAAGAAAAACAAAAAATAGATATTTTCATGTAAAGCTTCACCATCGATTTCCCAAAGATGAATTCCCCGATCCAAAGTTTCTGTTTTTCAAGTAGCGTTTGACCTCCTCCAGCTCATACGGCCCGAGGCTCTGGTCGACCCCCGGAGTAAGCTTGTAGCTCAGAGGGGAGATAATATAACCGTTGCGGTAAAGGCAGACCTGCTTACACATCTCAAAGCAGGTGAAAAGAAGGCCAAAGTAGGGAACAATCTGTGGAGGAGTGACAAGAGATGCTTCATCATTGTGACCACAGAACCTAAATGTGCTTTACTTTGATTAAAATGGTCACAAGTAAAAACAGTGCTGAGCTATGACAGCGTATGAAGGTACAGCTGTAGCAGGATGCTGTTCCATGTTGGTAGTGATATTCCAGCTGTGATCTACAAACTAAACAGTACTTTCCAGGCCCTGCCCCCACACCTTTTTCTCCCTCCTGCTCAGACTGTGGATATACACTTATAAAACAAGCTCAAACAGACCAGTTCTGGACAAGAAATTACTACCAAAGTATAAGTGAATCATACCTTTATTGTGTTGGCAGTAAGGCCGTTCCACAGAGAAAGGACACCGTTGTTTCTAACGACCTGTATGAAACAGTCGATCATTCCAGTGAAATGGACGTCAACTCCTCCAAAATGGGGAAGACGGGGGCTCTGTGCCTGGAAGAAGAATGAAAAGCAAAATAAGTATCAGTGAATCAGTGTTTAAGGTGACTTTTAACTGATAACTGGGAAGGTCAGAGGGCATAATGTCATGAAAATATGAGCTAGATTTCATTCAGTTGTGTAGTACATGCAAAAGGATAATCAGAATATCATTGAAGTATGTATAAAATATTGTTACACTTTCAGAGAGGCCACCACAGTGCTTATAAAGATTCTGAGAGTAACTATTAGAAGTAGGCTGTCATGCTTCATGGGTAATATAGCTTCATAAACCATGAGACTAATAAGACTCTTTAAACAGCTCCATCTGTAGAGGACGCACAAAGCCAGTCTGCAAGTTAAATTATATATGACTTCGACTAAGCTTCAACAAACATGTTCATCTGTTTTTCAGATTCCCTGTTCTCTGTCCTAATTTAATGTTTAACTCTAAGCGTTTTAATGACAAACACTCCAGCTGAATAGCTAAATGAAGCCATTATGCAGCACTGTTCTTTGAAGTGAGTGACGTTGGTGCAATGCTTCAGAAGACTGGAAACACACGCCGGCTGTCTGATAATTGCTGGCTATCTTTAGAGATCAGACACCATATTGCCAAAAATGTTTACTAGTCTGTCTTTACACACATATGAACTTGAGTAACATCCCATTCTTACACCATAGAGCCACCCTTTGCAGCTACAGTACAACAGCTTCAGCTCTTCTGAGAAATCTTTCCACAAAGTTTAGGTGTGTATTTATGGGAATTTTTTTTTACAATTCTTCCAGAAGACATTGATGATGGACGAGAAGGCCTGGCTCACAGTCTCAAATTCATCCCAAAGGTGTTCTGTTTTGTTGAGGTCAGGATTCTGTGCAGGCCAATCAAGTTCTGCCACACCAAACGCTCACATCCATGTCTTTATGGACCATACTAAGTGCACTGGTGCGTATTATTGTTGGAACTCAAAGGGCTCATCCCCAAACTGTTCCCACAAAGTTGGGAGCAACTGTCCTATAAAGGGCAAGTGACAATTTTTGGTTATTTCTAGAGGTGGGAAGTAACAAAGTACAAATACTTCGTTACTGTACTTAAGTAGACTTTTTAGGTATCTGTACTTTACTTGAGTATTTATTTTTCTGACTACTTTTTACTTTTACTCCCTATATTTTTACCCAAGTATCTGTACTTTCTACTTCTTACTTTCAATACTTCTTATTTTCAAAACAAACTTGTTACTTTTGAAAAGTTTGCATTTCCGGTAAGTGCGCCGTCAAACATCAATCGATCTGAGCCGCAGTGATTGGTTCCAATGTTGCAGCGTCTGTGTGTGTCCACACTGAGCGACAGGGCGGGGCAGAGGGCACACACACACACAGTAGAGGGAGGGGCTCCTGCAGAGCTCGCTCGGAGGCAGCAAAGAGCTGGCCGACGTTGCGCTTTACACTACACGCGGGAACGGTGAGACAAATGAGTGACAGTAAACATAAAGCACAAAAAGTGTCTGCAGTTTGTCACACAGTGTGTCTGCTAGCTAAAAGAACAGCTGCTGTATTTCCAGGGAGAGCAAAGAATGAGCGATAACTTCACT
>VUQK01016158.1:15760-26356 GCA_015106715.1 Bujurquina vittata
GTAGACTACCTACTTAAATCAAGCAGCCAAAAAAAAATGAAGAATGCAGCTTAGAAGCAGCTTAAAACACTTTGACCTAATCTGCATGGATTTCAGTGCTCAAAATTTCACTTCACAGCTCATTAATAATTTTAACACAAATCAGAATATTTGTTTATAATTTAAATAGTTAACGATTGGTTCAGTTTTTGACCCACAGGCAGCTGTGCAGGCTGCAGGGAATTTGACTATACAACTATACAGCTATATAGTCAAAGACTGCTCCAAGCTGTCATTGGCCCACTAGAGACCCATCAATCGTGGCCAGCTCTCCACACCCACAGCCTCTAAACCCAGTCAGCCATCCTCTGCTCTGATCCACAGCCCACAGACTAATTAACTGCACAAGAAGAGGCCTACAATGGGCAAAATTCAGAGAACAATAAATCCAGGTTTATAGCTCCAGCAGCAGAGGACTGGGCTTCTCTGCGTGCGATCTCATTTCAAGTGGCGACATAATGAATTATATGGCGCTGTTACCAAACAATATACTGTGCCAGCAGGAGATCTGCATTTGCTCATTCACTTCTCTTGGCAACAGGAGTTTTAAAATGGCATGTTAGGACCTATTCGGTCATGGTTGTGAAGCCTGCAGCTGATGGTATGTTTCAGCGAGTGTTTACTGTACTGTGGCTTTTGGCTGATTCCACAGGGCTGCACCATATGGGGAGAGCCCACTCATGCATGTTAATGGAAGCAGCAGCAGCAGCAGCACTCTGACTAAAAGAAATGTCTGAAAACTGATCTATTGTGAAGGTAGGTGGTCTGAAGCTGAAGTCTCAGACCATATTTGCCATGTCGAATAAATAAAAAGAGAAACATTTGTGAATACAGAGCCCTGGGAACTTATCCCCCTGGCTTCTCCTGAACTCCCATCAACCAGAGCGTGGTGAGAAAGGCAGGGAGGGGAAATGCCTTAAATAAAAAGACCGTGGTAAGTGCTGCCACATGTGCTATTTATACACAGTGTACACACATACACACACACACACACAGCCACACAGCTAAGAAACCGTAATCTGCTCCTTGATCGAGCTTGGTTCAGACACATGGCGAATGTGTAGCAGTTTACTGGCTTGGCACATTGTCCAGAAATATTTCTTCTCTCGCGTTTGGCACCAAGAGGACATTTCTCCTCAAAGAGGCAACAAACTGAGAATCGCACTGAGGATCTGCTCCCAGTGTATGCCTTTAAATATTCAAATAATAATAAAAACACAGGCATCTATGCTTTAACTTCAATAAACAAATATGTATAAAGATAAAAATGAAATCGTAACCTTTAAGCCCACATGTTGCAACCTGGTGGGCCAAAAATAATGATTATTTCTAACTTAATTTTGCATTTGCGTGTTATACATGCCAATTAGCATGAATTCATGCAGTCAGACTTTTACTTCATCTTCCGCTGGTTAGCGTTGACGTAGCTACTCCACCTGCGTGCGCTGTGCTCCTGTTACTGTCAGCAGGATAAGATGAGGTAGCCAGAGCGCCGGTGACATAGCAGCTCATCCAGTCCACAGTTCAGTGGGTGTGTTGTAACATGGGAAGAAAGTTATGAGTTTTGTTGTCATGGGTTGGCTGTATTGCACAAACTAATTCACTGAGAAGTCCTGGAGTCTCACAGTGAGTCATGGGCCAGGACAAACGAATCTTGTTTCACTAAAACCTTATCATTACTCCAGATGAGTAGTGATTCATGTGAATTCTGGAGGTACAGACTGATTGCATGTGTTGGTACACTGAAATGTCTGACGGTCAGTGATACAGTGAGACTGTCTTGAGATGCAGGTCCTCCAGTGGCCACAGTCAGGTTGTTCACTGTGTGAAGCGTCTCATCCCGCATTCGGATTGGCTTCTGCCAATTTCATTGTGACTTTGCGACTCATGTTAGTATACATTGTAGCAATTGCAGAAAATCTACTTTCAAAATAAAGGTACATTTTGTATTTACAGAATTTAAATAAAACCTTGACCAGCAGAGGGTAGCATTTTTTACCAGTGAGTGCTTTAAGGCGTTTTCAGCGGTGTGCTGCTAATATTTCTTCTTAGTTATCCGCATTTCTGCGGGAGGCTCAGCCTTTTGCCAGGGCACACTCGTAAAGAGAAATATGCTGGTTGAATAAAGGGTTACGATTGGAATTACACAAGTAAAACCTGGTTCGAGTTCAACTTCAACATTTTTGACAGCAATCGTAGGTTTGCATTTTGGACAGAGCCATGGAATCACTGTTTTTAAACCACTACTTCTGTTTAATCGATATTTCTGGATACAGATACCCCCTCACCTTTTTTTTACTTGAGTAGTTAATGAGAGACAAGAGTCTGATATTTTGTCTCCAGATGCACAGCCTTCTACTGACAAGGACCCTGAAGATCTACTGGTGGCTCATCTGCCCCCCCAGTTATTTACTCAGCCAGAGTTAAATGAGCTAATATGGGTCTAGGCTCAGTGAGAAAAAACCTCCAGGAGCCACATTGTCTTTTTGAAGGCACTGTGAGGAGGATCTCATTCCATTCTTTGAAAGGGGTGATGAGTCAGTGTAAAATATTCCCCACTGCAAAATGGCGATTACTTTGCATCTGTGCCAATTGGTCATTCTGTCCCGTTAAAAGAAAACTATGAAAATATGCAGATGGTGTTGGAGGAGCTGAAATACGATGAGCACAAGTTGACCATATGTGGGTGAAAAATGGATTGGCATTTTGTGACAAAACTGATTATTTTTGTTGGTATTTTTGAGCTCAGCATCATTGAATTAAGTAGTGTCAACTTTTTTTCTGGAAAATTGCAGATTTCTTTATTTATTTTAATGCAGGGTTGTGTCATCACCTCTCTGGTATGAGGATGGTAAGCTGTATGACGGCTGGTCACCTGTCAGCATGGCAGCAATCTCACCTTATTCTCCCCACTGCGCTCGGCGAATTCTCATAAAAACTTGCGCCAAAACAAAACACCTCCCCAGACCTTAGCGTTTCATTAGAATTTGTGAGCTGGGTGCAAAGACTGCTTCCTGTCTGGCTCTAACCCCCCACCCCCCCCCACACAACTTCCTGTCTTTGTCAACCTCCTCTGAGTCAGACTTTCAGTCACAGAAGAAACACTCACATGGGGACGGTGGGGTGCTTGTGCACTATGTACTCCACAGACAACAATTCACTACTGAGGCATTCTGGAGCCAACAAACCCTTCATCCATCTGTGGAACAGGAGGCTTCATTGTGATGATGTCATCACATTATTGACACTTAAAGACAAATCGGCCTCGCAGAATAAAGGGGACTAAAGGAATAATCCTTCTTTTGACAGGCTGGAGTACAGACGGCTCTTCACAATGTTGAAAAGTAAAGTGAAGACTTTGCTGCATCTTAATATGAATCTATTGGTGGTTGTAATGGCTGTATTGAGATAGCATGCCATCATAAATATTATTTCAAAAACATTCCATTACTGAAGGTCATCGTAATAGCATGATTATGTTCTTATTTGGGTATATTTTTTTCTACTAAAATAATATTTATTCAGCTGATTTTTAAAAAAAAAATTTCCCTTCAGCCGAGCATTGCTATCAGCAAATAAGCTGATGTTTATATATGTCAGTGACTAATAATGTGATGAGGAACTGGAAGACTTCAAAATAGTTTTTTTTTTCTAATAAAGACTTCTTCATTTCTCAGACACAGAAAAAGTGAAATTAAAAATAACAGTTAAGAATTACTTGTATCAACCCAGATATTCACAATCAGCACATTTGTAGTTTTTAAAAAGTAATGAAGCATTTAGGGTTGATCATTTTATTAGAAACCTCTGTATAATTGCAGTATGTCTACTTCAAATGATGGATTAGTGATAAACATTAGTACCAGGCTTGCAGCATATGTTAAAATACATCAGAATGCCTCTGCCTCAAGTAAAATTTACATATCCTGAATTAGAAAATGTGGCCTTGCAGGAATGGGATCAGCTTGACCTACCACACCTTGGCTCTTGGCCCTACCGCTCATGATGCAGAAGCAGCAGACACCAAAAAAATCCTTTGGCTTTGGATCTTCTGAGAAAAGTGAGAGAGGAGGGGAAAAGAAGTTGCTTCGGGGCTTTTTTGGCTGCAAAAGTGACTCAACTGTTATTATTCCCAGTGTCCCAAATATTTTAGGGACATGCAGGTCACCTAAAAAAAAAAAATGCTACTTGTGCAGCCAGACCAGCCATTGTGCAGCCACCAACAACAACAACAACAACAACAAAAATTTGCCACATTCAAAGTCACCTAAACCATTTTTCTTCTGCATTCTGATGCTCGGTTTGAACTTCATCAGGTCCTGCTGACCATGTCTGCGTGCCTAAATGAATTGAGTTACTACCATGTGACTGCATAATTAGATACTTGCACAAATGAGTGCGCTTAAAGTAGATGGTGAGAGCATATTTGAGCATGTATATGGACATGTCTCAGTTATTAGCAACAGCGTAAATTTTTTTTTTAAATCCAAACTTTAGATGTTAACTTCATTTTTAAGGATCTGCGGGATCCTCGTCTTATGAGTCAAGCACTTAATTATTTATGCACAGTGAAAAGCTGCATTTACCATCATAGGTGATGGTAGTACAGCACTTACTCTCAGCAAATTTTTAACTAAAACCTTCAACACCAGGGGCAGCATTTAGCCAGTCGGTGTGTTTGAATGTTTTTGGATCTGTGGCGTTATTTTAAATTTTGAGATTTCTTATTAGTCCTGCGACCCTGAAAAGGATAAGTGGAAGAAAATGGGTGGATGGATTTCTTATTAGCCCTGACCCCATTTCCTCAAGTGGCCAGTATGTAAATTACAATGATTAATTGATGACACACAATGATTACAATGATTTAAAACATGAAAGTACAACCCAGGCGTAGTCTTGCTTTACTTGATATTTTGTCAACACAATACACGGATGCTTTTGACAAAGTCACCACAGTTGTTTCTTCACATGCTTTTGATAGCTTTAATTCCTTTTTGGAAGTATTTTTAAACATGGGAACTTACATTATGTACTTTTGATGAAGGCATAGTTGGGAAAAAAACAGTAAATCTCTTGCTTAATTACAAAGAACTGACTCTTTCTTGTTGCCAGGAGAAAAAACACAACTGAAACCCTCGGTGACTTTTATTGAAAGGAAGAACTGCTTTGAATGAGAAACTGCTAATTATAGGCCCGTTTTATTCCATACACCTGTTTATAGTCTTTTGTGTGTGATGCATGACTTTCAGCACTCGGAGTCCTTTAATGCTCTGGCCTTGAGAGAGTGAGAGGCAGTTCTTGGCTTCAGCTCCTGGTGTATTTTCATCACTCCGGCTACACGATAAGGACAAACTTCCTAAAAATGCACGCATGTCGCCGAGTGCTTTCTGCACCATTTCTATTGTCTAGTCAACTGGGAGGGGCCATAACCAGAGCGGTCATGTGAAATCTGTCCTCCAACAACCCAGATCCTTCCTGTTTTGAGAGATGACACAGCTGTGCATGATGGGGGCCCACTATCCAGGAACTGTGACTGAATATACAGATGACCAAAATTAGACTCCCAGACCATCACACAAAGTGACTCAGATGTGATGGAAACTGTTGTCAGGGTTGCAGAAACAAATATGATAACGTGGCGGCACACCCTTTATAGTGCAATACAGATGCACTATATCCTGTGCCCATCTTGCTACAAAGACACTTTCAGTCCACCGAGTCTTCTCTTAAATAAAGATGATGTCTTAATTCTCAACTTGTGCCCGTTCCTTTCTTGCCCCCAACAGATCTGCCGGAGGACTGCACTGTTAAGACGCCGGCCTTCACTGACTCTGTGAGACTGCACAGACAAGCCAAAGGACACTACGGGACCTGGGATATGATGTGTGGATCACCTCCACAGGTTAATCACAGATTAATCACAATACCTACAATGTTTTCTTTGGAAGTAGTTTCCAGTTATGGTGGTAACGGGGGTATAGGTACTCTATATACTTTGTGACAATAATAGTAGTGTAGCAATAATCAGCTGCCTCTCTAACGAGCAGATGGCCTCCAACTCCACTTGAGACTGTAGCCGATGGAAGTCCTTGTTCTGCTTTGGAGAGTCGCTCCAGAACCTGCAGCACATAGAAAACTGGTTCATGTGCTGCGAAGCAGAACAAGGACTACATGCTACATTTCAGGAAGATGGAGTCCATCTGATTCTCTTTGGAGGAGAATATGGTTTGAGTCAGATGTTACTTGCAGGGATTTTGCTGTGTGGGAAAACAATGATTGATAATTATTAACTTGGTTCATACTACACAGTACTGCAACCTGGGGATGAAAAGCGTTGCAACTTGTTGGCGTTGCTTGCGGATGGCAAATTAATATTAATAAACATGGAAAAAATCCAGCTGGGGCACAAAGAATTAATGATAAGCGCCTCATTTCAGGAAGTTTAACTCTCTGAAGGAACGCCCTTCCGGTGCCACACCTTCATTTCCTCCTCGGGCGGTGCACCGACACCAGCTCAAACTAACACGGCTGCTGCGGGTTACAGTTGAAGCACTTTTTCAGGAACAGTCGTTCATTCTTCAGTTTTAGTAGCTCAGAGTGCAGGTCAGGGCTGTAGGTGAAGCTGCTGAGAGGCCTCGATGATGAATGACAGGCTCAGGGAAACACTGCATTAACATCAAACACACCCTGCTCACACCAGAGAGCAAGAATGTACCTACACAGAACCTTCAAAGAGGCCAACACCACCCCAAGCCACATACCAGCATTCACAAGGACTCCGTCTCAGCTTGGAGTTTATGGCAGGCACCTTTTCAGTCTGAATGTCAAATTAATCTTTTAGTTTACGGTATTTACTCCACACATTAACATTTAGGCTCATGGTCTTAGTGCTACAGACACGAGGAGCGGAAGTTCTTCATTCTAAGATAAACCTCTGTATTATTAGAGAGAGAAATATAGCCGCTTTATTCAATCACTTTTAACCTTTGTTGTAAAAAAAACAAGCAAAAGCAAACTGTGAAATTCATCTAAAAGACTTTCAACGCAGTCGGTGGCTCCAGATAAAATTTCTTTTTTGTTCCAATATGCAAAGTTCAACATTTTCAGGCCTAATTCCCCAAGTACAGCTGGGCTCAAATGTTTTCTTAATATAAGTTTTATGGGCCACTTATTGAGACAGAGTCAATCATTTTTCTATTTCCTATTATATATCTTGGTATTTTACATTTTATTATTCTGAAAAATGTGGCCCAAACACTCATCAGTACTGCTGCGGTTGTGATTAGCCTTCATGCTAGCTGAGCTGTTTGAATTTCTACTGAAGACCAGTGTTGTCACTGAGCCAGTGGGAAATGTTTCAAAATGGGGGATGGGGGGGGGCGCAATAAAGTCTGTCGCAGTATTCAGACACATGATTCAGACTGTAGCGCTAAATCCAACAAAAAATGCACAATAAGTGCCAAAGGAAATGCAGCACACAGGTCAATGAGAAGACCATCAACAAGCCATGAAACCCGCTCACGCGGGTCTGCTGTTAGCTTTGTAGTTTATAGGCCCACAAACATCAACAGAGGCAGAGAATACAGTTCACTAGCAAACCTACTTACTTTAGTGACCTGGAGTGGAGGCGCAGATGGCCGGGAAAACCTCCAGCCCAAAACTTCAGGTGTTATTTGACCTCCACAGGTGATGCAACCAAAACATCCGTGCAGTTCTCCCTCCAAGCAGCATACTGCAGCAGGTTGTTGGCGGCCTAATTTCTCAGTGAAATGTAAGTTTAGCCGCAGTAGCAGGTTAAGATCAAGGATCAAATCAGAGGTGGTTTCAAATTAAAATAAAAATTTAATTGCAGGTGTGTGTCTGGGCTAGTTGGGAGGGTTTCATTTGTAGAATTTTAAAAAGTATCTTTGTGGCAGCGTGCTGGTGCTGTTTTTAAAGCACCATCGCTTTTTAAAAATACAAACTTGATATACATTAATAAATATAAAGACAAATATGGAATAATAACCAAATGGCAACAAATGTTTCGTCTAAAAGTAGCTCCCGTTTGTAATTTTGACTCGGGTGTGTTGTGAAATTTTGGCCATACCTGACCCACACTTTGGCCTGCACCAAACTGTGACCAGGTGTCCCACTTTATATGGGCTGAACCAGAAGCAGCTTTTAAGGCCTTGCAGTTTTATTAACAAACTGAAGTTGTACACCGAAAGATAACATATCAGCGACCGATAGAGCAATTATACGCAGAAAACACTGTTGCAATTCAGGCTACAGCATATGTGTTACTGGCACAGTAAAACCCTCTGAGTGGAAAATCTACTCTGCTTTTGTCTTGGCTGTTCATTACCCAGCAACATCACCATCTCCAAATATTTAGCTTAGCTTAGTTAAAGCTTTGCGGAGGAGCTGAGCTTCATCGGTGTTTGTCAGTTGTTAGGGCAGTGCCACTAAAAGCAGCCTTCCTGCCAGCTGCGTTCATGTAGCCGTACAGGAAAGAGGAGCTTTTTTTTTTTAGGCTTTGCTTTTTGTTTTTCTTTGGTCGGTGGACAGTTTTTGTTAACTACTGTATGACATATTTTTTAAAAAAACCGCTGACATGTTCACATGTAGTCATTATAACATCCTGTTGAGGATGATTTAATAGCTCACTGTGTAAAACCTTTTACTGATGCAAGTCAATCTAATACAAATAACATGTCTCAGTGCATGAATTCTACTCTGTGTGTGTGTGTGTTTGTACAGATTTTGGCTAATCTGGTGATGGAGACCCTTTACCCCAAGCTAAGAGGCGTGATCGGACCTTCCCTGAAGGGGAAGATGCAGCAGAGGCAGAGGAACTGGATGTTGGTGAGTTTCTATCAGTGTGTATGGTACACTTGTAAAAATGCTGTAAAAACATGCAAGATCCGACAGGTTCAGAGCATTTATGCTCTTAAACTCCTCTGCCTCCTCCAGATCTCTGATGCCGTGTACAAACAAGTGTTGTCTCAGACCACCGGTCAGTATTCAGCGCTGTTGGAAGCCTGCGAGGCCCAGAGAGGCCCGCTGGACGCCAGCCTGCGAACCGACGTGGACCAGATCATTGCGTCTAAAGAACACGTCAGCAGCAAGATGCGAGGTATGAACAAGGAGATATTCAAGTTTCAACTGTGTCTCAAAGCGCCCCTGCTAGATTTCTGTACACTGCCTCAGTCCACACAGCATGCTGTCCGAAATGTTTCACTTGGTACTCACTGTGGCTTGAAACGCAACCCTGTTAAGTGCACACTCCATTGTTCGCGTGCTGTTTGCCTCAGTGACCTGTGGCTGTGGCTTCTCTGGCTCAGGGTAGCGATGAGTCTGATCACTGCATGCTCAAATTTCTGATGACTTTGTTTGGACATCTGGTAACAGGTCCTTTTTGTTCTGGAACTAGCCCTCCCTCCTTGGCAGACGTTTTCTACTTCTCGGTCTGCTGTTGGCACTTTGCCATCACAGCCTGTTTTGCCCACTGTAACTCACCCATAGTTTGATTTGTTGGGTTCTAAAGCACCAGAGTACCCGGGCTTTGGAGCAGGCTGTTGGTTCTTTCATGTATACAGTTTCCCACTGAGCTCAAGTGGAAGAACTGGATTCCTTCACTAGCACTGCATAAGTCACTTCTGACTTTATAAATCAACAAAGGGTTATGTATTACGAGGATTATGCACAAGTTTATCAGGTGTAACTGTAGCTATGATTTCTTTTATATATATTTATATCTTTTTGCACCTGCATTTGCATACTTTAACAGTGGGTACAAATAAAGGTGCAGGGCTTCCATGGAAGCAGCATAAGTATGTTTACTTGTCACCACATCCATACCAACCATTTCAACTTGGTATCAAATATTATCTGTGTTATTGTTATGACCTTCTAGCGCAGCTCACTTGAAGTCAGGGCCAAGCCTTTATTTTTCTTGCCATCACAATGTGTAACTTTTTTTACAAGCTTCAGTAATTAACTTCAGTCATTTTTGCTTTTGGTGTGCAGCTCTAGTGTTGCCAAAGGCGGAGCAGATCTTGCAGACCAGCATCCAGCCCTACATCAACTCCATCTTGGAGGCCCTGATGGAGCCCACCAGCCGAGGTTTTGCGGAGGTCAGGGAGGTTTTCTTCAGGGAGGTGGTGGAGATCAGCAAGAACTTACTCAAAGTCGAGGGCAAAGAAAAAATGGGAGAGGTTAGTTATGAGTGTTACTTTTGGTTTTTAATTGAACTAAATATAAGTGGCTGAAAAGGCATTTGCTACCTAAAACCCACCTGTTTAAAGCTGCTTTTGATTAGTAGGTCGCAAACAAATCCAGGTGAAAGCTGCTCTAAACAAAATATCTTATTACACACTCCCTATGATTATCACGTGTAACTGCTTGATTATTTCTGATTATGTGTGATGATTTTATGTTATGATGATTTGTTGTGTACTACATTGATGTTTTAATGCTTTTCATGATTTTAATGCACATCTGTTTGATTATCTTATGATGTAAAGCACTTTGAATTGCCTTGCCGCTGAAATGTGCTATACAAATACATTTTTA
>VUQK01016160.1:0-26577 GCA_015106715.1 Bujurquina vittata
TGTGTGTGTGTGTGTGCGGTGCGTGTGTGTGTGTGTGTGTGTGTGTGTGTGTGAGAGAGAGAGAGAGAGAGAGAGAAAGAGAGTGCACCAGGCAGGACAAATAATTTCATAGTGAGGGAAATCTGACACAAGAAGGAAAGGGCCAGTGAAAGCTTGAAGAGAAGCAGCGAATGAAGGGTAGAGGAAAAGAGAAAAAAGAACCTCCCTGGGTGGGCTGCTGATGTCATTCTCAAAAGAATGGAGCAAAAATGGGGAGGAAGTGGGGAGCAAACAATAGCCTTCTCTCTTTGCTCACCCTCCTCTGCTTTCTCTATCTATCTCACACTATTTCTTTGGTTTTATTGTGACAAGTCTACTTAAACAGGCTCATAAAATCTCCAGTGTGTCACACAGAACCACCTTCACCGTGAAGTCACGGTGCCACAGTAGTCTGTCACTGTGAGTGTGTAACTGCGTGTCTTGTGTGTCAATAGCAGCTAAATATCCCTGCTTACAGTAATCCCATAGAATAATCCACAGTGGAATAATGCACTGCCCACCACCACCAAGTATGAAAAAACCTTTGATGCCCATCCTGCCAAGTACAATGAAAACATTTCCTTATGAATGTATTTATTTATTTAGGAAGGAATATAGAGCACGTAACAGCATATTTCCCCATATTTATTTATATAACTTCTATTTTTTTTTTATATGTTTTCCTGTTTCAAAGAAATTCCTCATGGGGAGCATTTCTGTTCTACAGTCTGGGTTCATAAACTTCTGTAAGTGTGGTGTGTGTGAGAGTCAGCAGGGATCTTGTGGTTAACCTACACAAGGTCAGCAGTATTTTTGTGTTTAACATGGGCAGACCTTCACTATTTTATTAAGAAATTAAATTGATAGCTCAGTTACTCTGAGGTCAAAGAGATCCTCCAAAGTTTCCTTTTGTGTTGCAGTGTCAAGTGTATGTGACACACTGTATTTCCCAGTATCATTCATTGTGGTTTGCTCGTTCTGTTTCAGTGAGTTTCACAGCACAAGGTGAAAGAAGATCAACTGGTGGGCCTGGTAATGCTCTCGATTCCCTCAAATTACAAACCACAAGTTTGCTAGCTAAGTTTATATTCTGTGGAATTGCTTCTCTAACTTTTCTCAGCCAAGGTCCAAAAGGAGTTGCGTGGGTTGCCAAAACTCATGAAAACCTCCTTAAAATCTCCGTCTTGCGCTAACTAGAAATATGGCTGCTACTCATTAGATCCCGCACTCACAAGTCAAAAGGTGCTCTGAGATTTGTGGTTGCTTTGCACTTTTTTTTCCTTTTTTTGTGATTTAATACTTCACGGCAGCTCTAACAGTTGGTGGCCGTGGATCACAGGGCTATGAACACAGTCTGAGAAATGGGGTGTTAAGAGAACAGCTTTGAACGCCGTTCTTTTTTTTTTTTTTGTCACTTTCAGTAATCTCAGTGGGTGGTGTGACTGGGAGGTCCCTGCAATACACCTGCGAGGGTATTTGTGTGTGTGTGTGCCCTCGCAACTGAAACAGTGCTTGTTTAGAAATAAAGGTGCTTCAAGCGGTGCATGTCTCCCCCAATCTCATAAAATTTAACTGCAGTTAATGATGCGTGGCCTGTGTGTTTTATTCAAGGTGCGCAACTTCCCTTTTAAACGTTAGAGTGGAACAACCCATGGCGGTTGTGTTGTCATGGGGATTAAACCACCAATGTGGCGTAGGTGAGAGGGTGGAGGAAGTTACTTACAGAACTTTGAGGTTGTGTAGACCTTGGAGAGCGAGGCCTGAGATATACCTTAGCTGATTCCCTGAGATACGCCTAGAAGAGAAACAACGATGTTAAAAAGCAGCAAGCAAAGTGAAGTGAAAACTGAAATACAATCACACACACACGCACAAAAAAAATTACAAGTCTCAAGAGAGTTTTTTTGCCATTTACTTTATTTGACATTTTTGGATTAAGCTGTGATATGACTTCATCCTAGACTTCTTTGGGGTTATTGTTGGGGCAGTATGCAAATAAGAATATTCTATTCCCTTCAGTGTGGTTGCTATTGGCCCGAGGCACACCCTGAAACCTTAACCAATCCTGGGAGCTCTGATGAGTGAGTAAAGACTGAATTGAATGAGACTGGGTCAACAAGTGCACTGCATGAGTATATGTGTGCATGTGAACGTGTTTATGTGCGTATTTGTATAGTAAGGTGTATACTATATGTGCGCACACAAACACATGTGTGCAGCGAGAACGTGCTGTGTCCTTGAGGTAAATCGGGCCCATTCTGAGGGGCCTTGAGGACAGCGGGGGAGAGAAACCACACACATTCACACAAGCAATCCAATCAGTTTGTTTATCAAACACAGCACCTAATGGTCATGTGTGAGTGTGTGTATAAGATGTCCAAATAAATAACATTCAGTCCAGCAGAGAAACTCTCAAGGTCACAAGCTGGAAGCGCAGTTTAAACACAGATTTGGTCTTCACAACTGAAGACCACCCACTTTTATTAAACACACATATACGTTAAAAGTTACTCATTGGAGCCCTCCTCCACCTCACATCATTGCTCTACAGGTGATATTTGCCTGACATTTCAGCTTAACGCTAAGCAGCCTGCTTATGGCAAAGTTGTACCAACAGTGCCAGGATACTTAATTATTGATATAGAGAGCTCTCTCCCTTTCCAAACCAATAGTATCCAGATGGTAAATGGATGAGGGCTCTCGTCAAACTCCCTCTGACATCTGACACTCGTGTCAACATGTCTCCGTTGGATTACTGTGCAGTGGCAAACCACACAACTCCACCCATGCCTGCCAAATCTCACACTCAGCTCAGTTTATAACTCTTATAGAGCTCATATTTATCAACAGAAACACACAAATCAGCATGCTAGAATGCAAAATGAACTGATCATTATCCAAGCTATTGTGGTGCCATTTAGTCAAACCACAGTCAAAACTTATTCAAGCAGACATAAACAGTGCCACATGAAATCTCAATATAGATTTCCCAAAAATGACAGACGTATGACAGACTGTGTGTGTGTGTGTGTGTGTGTGTTTGTGTGTGTGGGTGTGTGTGTGTTCAGCTCTCATGCTCACGCTTCGATATTTATCGTTAATTTCAAGAGAAACTGGTTCAGTTTCCCCTTGATTGGATTTTAATGTGTCTCCAGGGACAATAAAGACCATTTTCAGTTTCCGCTATGCGCGATCTGGTCTGCAGGTTTTCCAGAGGTGACTGTAAAATACATTTAAGTTGATTTCTGCTAAAAAAAAAAAAAAAAAAAAAAAATTTAAATTGATTTTTAATAAAAAAAAAAAAAAAAATAATAAAATAAAAAACTTAAATGCCTTGTTTTGGTTACTCTTCATTATATATATAATATATGTTTTAAAGACATTTATTTTTCTTTCTAGTAACAGCAAAGAAAAATAAATGTCTTTCCAATGTGGAAGGTGAGGGATGCCAGTAAGTTTTAGGAATTTTTAGAAAACAAACACTGTAGTTAAGGCAGCGGTTTGATGTGCATGTCCTGCTGCCAGTGCAGTCATTCTCTATTTGCCACCCAACTGTAGCCAACACAGCAATAAAAGTGGAATCGTGTTTTTGTTGCTGACTTCATTTATCAAATGAATAATTACATCGAAAGCAAGGATGGATATTGAAAAGGGAAAGAAATGCTCAGACGTTCCTGATAGACATCAGCAGAACATCGGCGGTTGCCACTGACCAACTGTTTCCATTATATCAGAGTGTGTATTTATGTGTGTGCAAATGATTGTACATTTGAGTGAATGTTCCACACTTTGCCTCCTAGTCGTTCCACATCAATCTCTTTCTAATGAAAGGCGCCTTGCTCTTGTCAAACCATGGCTCCAACAGCTTTTTTTTCTCTCTTTTAATTTGATTTGGGGATTGTTACAATTGTTTTTGGCCTCTGCGCTGCATAGATAAAAATTCCACCTCAACTATAAAATGATTCATAGGTAAAATAACAGAAGCCAGTGTAGCCAGTATGGTGGAGAAGGGTATTGCTGGTAACAGAGGTGAGACCACCCGGCTATCTGTGCCGATCAGAGAGGGTTTTACAGAAGCATATCTAGTGCTGATTATTCTGTGTATCATCTTGTTATATTGCCTCAAAATAATAAACAAAATGACAGATTAAAGACCTTGAGAACAAAGACAGCATCATATTTTTGGCATGCTATCTCAGGTAGTGATAGTTATAGTGGTAGCAGGACCAGGGTGGGTGATAGGAGTTGATGATGAAAGGGGAGACAGAGAAGATAAACGGGTCTTATCGGTGAGAGGGCGAATTGTGCGTGAGTGTTTTATGTAAGTGCTTACTATACGCATGTATGACATTTTACGACCTTGGCAGGTCAAAAGAAATGTGAGTGGTTGACCTTTGACTGGGCCTGGAGGTCAACCACTTAACCTGCCATTAACCTGTGAAATGAAGGGAGTAAAATGTAGACACATGCAGCGTCGGTGTTTGAGGGCGGCTGCATTTTTGCGGGCAAGAAAGAAACCGTGTTGGCAACACTAAAAGGAAAAGCTTGAATTGACCTATAATAGATAGTCTCAGCTGGGTGGGGCACCCAGAACATCAAGCCAGCCAATGTTTTAACCTCTTTTAACCCTCCCCCATGTCATAGCCCTGGCCTATCAGCAGACAATCTTATCACCAAGAGAAAGACGAGCAGGCCTCCACTCACCACCTCTCTCCTCTTACATTCGGATTTCATATCTTATATGTGATAGTTGGAGTCGGAGCATGGTGATGTGATTGGATCCAATTAAGAGTGTCAGATGATACGAGATGCTAGCACCATATTCCACGCACAGTAAGTTAAGATGTATGCCGAATGAGTCAGCAATGACATGAAGTCAGATCATTCCACCTGCCAGGTAACTTCAAATGGTGTCAGTTAACCCCCTATAATTACGAGGTGATAGATTGCAGCAGATAATGATAAGGTGAGTAGGCGACTAGATGCAAGTGGCTGATTATGAAGGGAGTCAAAGGCAAATAAAAGAGTGAAATGTGATATCAGGAGGGACAGAAAGGGATGGACTTTGATAATGATGATAAGCTGGGATCACTGTCGCCTGCTAAATGTGGTTTTCAGAAAGAAAAAAAACCTCTTCCCAAAGCTAGTTCCAAGTCACAGTTTGATGAGAAATAGATTGATTTTTTGAGCAGAACATCTGAAAAGAGGGGATGTCTTTGACATGTCAGGTAGAAGAGAAACCAGTTTGGAGTCTATATCCAAGTGTGGGCTTTGCTGCCCTCTCATTAATTCATAGACGCTCAGTCGCCTCTCTTCAAGCTTCGTCTGACTGGCAGTTGCGTGTAGTTTTCTGAGTTTAAATTAAGAGGGAATTCACTGATCAAAGGCTTGAACGAAGGCTTAATAAGAGGGATCTGAGATCAATTGAATAAGACTCAGAAATAAGGAGTTAGAGGTAGAAAAGGGAGGAGTGGAGGGAACTAGAGGGAGGGATGATTACGCTTACATCTTATTATCAGTATTAATGCCAGAGTGAATCAAAGGAAGGCTAACCCCTGCAAGATTAGCCACCTTTGTGAGTTAATTTGATCACCTCATTTTAGGTTCAAAGGGATTAGCTGTTTTCACTTTGATGCTATAGAGGTGAGAACTGAGCAAAGAGATAAGAGGCGGGATGATACAATTTATGTTAAAATGCTCCTGAGAGATACTCTGTAACCTCTCTTCCCTAGCCTCTCTTCTCTTTCATCTTGCTCTCTTAGAGCAAGATGAAAGTTTATTATTGTTGCCATAAGCAAACTGCTTTTAGTTTGTAAGAATGTGGTGAGAGAGTCGAAAAGCTATCAAAGGCAGTGACTACAGCCTGCAGTGGCCTGCAGTGAAGTGAAGATGGTGGGACCGTGGAAATGAATTCAATGAGAGGGAGGCAGAGTAAGGGAGGGCAGGCAGTGAGGTAGAGCCCAACATCAAACAATTTATCACTCTGCCAGTCACAACATGCCTGGCCCTTGCCTCTCCCTGCGCTACCAAACAGTTCTCTAGACCCACATCAAAAGCTGTCTCTCGCAAACCAATCATGTTTGTGTTTGGAGCCTTTGTTTGTTTTTTAAGCTCTTTAAGTTGGTATAATTGTAAACTATGTACCACAACCTGCTATGCTTTGTCTGTTTAAACCGTTTCAGACGGAGGTGGACGTCAAAAATGTGCTTTTCCTGCCCTTGGAATGTCATCTCAGCAAATCTCCAGAAATGGTCAAAAGGCTGTAAAAATTGGCTTCGGGGCAGGAACATCCTCCTTGGAAGAATTACAAAGCACAAAATGTCTCCATAAATTGTCAGAACTTGATAGTTATGCAGACGAAGCAAGATCAACGGGCCTGTAAAACACTGGGAGGGTTGTTTCTGGACAAACACTGCAGATGGAGCTGCATCCAAGGCCCTCAACCCCCCATTTCCCCGATGCAGGCAAATGTCAGCCTCAATGTTCAGCATCACTCTGAACTGCGTGGTTTTCATTATTACGCCAACAGCAATATCTGACCTTTAACGTTTTTACAACAGCAAAAGTTCAGATCAGCAATTCAATAAGCTGCAATAAATCAAAGTCATGAATTCAGTGTTCCGACTTTTAAAGTGTCACATAATTTCACTGCTCCGCTTCGTTCTGCTCCTCGGATACAGTTGGGCGGCGGCTCAAAGCGAACTGAGTGGCCGCCCGACTAAACTTTTACTTTCATCATCGCTAGCTCATGCCTCACAGGCTGCAGCTGCAGGAATTAGCAAAGAAAACAGCAGACTGTTCAAACACCCAACGCAGACCCACACATTGTAGGATTCAGAAGTAAAATAATCATGTGAAGGCTGACATACACACATAAGCCCCCGTGAACTGAAACACACTGCACCCTAGCACACACATTCACACCCTGAGGGCAAGTCTGTAGGCAGCTTTTGTCAAACTGAGAGGCAGCTGAATTCTGCTGAGTGGTCCGAGTGGTCAGATCAAATATCGGCGAGGTTGACTGAGAATGTGTTCAAAAAGTTTTGCAAACTTGCTATGCTTTGTATCCTTTTAACAGCCCTGTGAGAATGAAACCAATACTTTTTAACCTTGGAAGTGCTGGCCGAATTGCATCTGTAGCACGTACTGTGATAGTAAAAAAAAAAAAAAGAGTTTTTAATATATAACATATTTTTTATTTAGTTTCATTTTATCAAATAAAGATACATTTATTACCAGCCAAGAGAATTGTATTAAAGATATGCTAATGAAACCCAACAGAACCTAACTCTAACTTAATTTTATGACACAAAAAGAGAGTTGGAACTCTTTTTGCATTATTTGTTGCCCCAGGGCTGTCCTAAAGTTCTCCCATAGTGTGTGTTTGCTTTGGCAAGGACACATGTCTACGAGCAAACTGTTCCTGCTGATCTGTCCAGCTGAAACAAAGTCAAAGAGGGCAAGAAAGCAGCGGCTTGGATGCTGAGCACAGAACCTGCTCTTTAAAGACCATATATTCGATCTCTGAGTGAATATCAGGTTCCTCGGCTCTCCCTTTTGTGCAGCGATCCCAGGTTCTACTAGTATATTGCTTCAGGCACTATCTTGGTAGGGGAGATCAGAGGCAAGCCAGAGTCATCAACCCCATCACTGCCATCTGTGGATATCAGTGGTTCAAAGAATTACTGGTTCTTGTCATTTGTGAGTTGTGACAGTGCAGGCTCATTAACTGAGCATGAGTTGAATGATTGCGCACTCACAGTTCTGATAACAGGTGCAGTCGGTGGAAGGCTCTGGGCTGGATCTTACTGATGTTGTTCATGCTCAGGTCCCTAAAGAGAGAAATGGGGAAAATCAAAGTATCAGTCAGTGAGTGCCTTTTTTTTTAATGTTCTTTGAAAATGCTCACAGATGTAAAATTATAAATGTTTAGAATGCCTTTTTCATATGGAAATCAATCTTCAAGAGTAGGGAGTAGCACACAGAAAGAGGTTACAGGGTTAGGTAGAGAGGTTGGAGAACTAAAGGGAGGAGAGGGAGATGTAGAAGAGAATTTTCCCCAATGAATCATTGTTGGGCAGCTGTAATTTCCTCCTCGTCCCAGTGACTCTTTCTCTTTTCCAGATGTCTCACTCTACTTTCTCTCAGATCTGACCCCTCAGTCCCCCTTCATATCTATCTCGTTCTCCTTCCCCTTCTCGGTCTCTTGGCTTCTTTCTTCTTCCTCAGGTTTCTCATGAGACCACCTCCTTCCCCTTTTGTTCATTGCTTTAACATAGACACACTCCATTTCTTTGATTCTCTGACACACACTCTGACGTGAGAGGGTGTGTTGAGGGGTGAGTGTTGACGCAGCTGCGTTGCGGTGAAAGGGGGAGAGGTGAAGGATGCTCAGAGTCATGCACGCACACGCACACGTGCACACATTCACATGTTAAACAAATCTTTTTGAACAATCAGAGACAGCTTATGTGTCAGCCTCTGGTAGAAAACATATCTAACCTTCTGGCCCCGGTCATGTAAGGTCATCTCTTTGATTAACACAGTGGAAGCAAGAAGGCTTTGCATCACCTCTTCTTCGCTTTCACGGCCCTTGGGGTCTTGCAAGAGTCTTCAAGAGCGAGGCCCTGAATCTGCGTGTGTCTGTGTGTGTGTGTGTGTGTATGATACTAACCATTGCTCATAAAGCCAGACCACCAGGCTTGCAAGTGTAAACTGTGCTCTCAGAAGCCCTTTGCAGTTGGGAGTTTTGACACACTGCCTGTTTGTTTGTCAAGTCAGCCAAGCTGACAGGGGGGCTGGATGGATCTGTCCTCAGGCATGATCTATATCCAACTTCAGGGAGATATGGAAAAAGCTGTAGTTGGCAATGCTCTGTTTCAATAATTTGAGTATTTGAGTAGCTTGTCATAATTAGCGGACACGTCAAATTCAGTATAACAAAAATTTGGTGCACCATCAAGGATAACATATAACATCAGGCAATGGGAGTTGAACTCTAACTGTCACATGGAATGAGGAGATGTGTTCTCATCAAGTGATTAGCTTGCAACATTAGCAGTTTCCCGCTTGGGAGGTCTAACTGCAGAGCGAGGTGTTCAAGGTGCTACTCAAGGACCTTCCAGTGTTGCATCAATGTTAATGACCTAATCTTGGTACTTATTTGTCCTTCATACTTAAAACTAATGAGCAACGTCTTGTGTTGTTGGGATCTCATGTTTCACTGCTTAAACACCACAAGCACAAGAGTGACATTACACACATACGTACTGTACAGAGTGGTAATGCATACTGACAGCTCAGAGTAATGTGCCCTAAGGTAGCACTCGGCTTATAAAGGAGGATAAGAAGGAGGCTGCGAGCTAATGTAAATATTGAAAACATTCAATAATGGTTTGTCAAATGTTTACAGAGGAATAGGATATTTATTCATGTTTGTGTAATCTAAACTGTGTTTGCTTATAATGAAAACTGGGCACCTGTAAATACAAGAGCAGTCCAAGGCTGCATACCTCCATCAAGGCTAGGAATCCCCCCCACCATCACCACCACCACCATGGATGCAGAAGTACTGAATGCTGTGAATTAGTTGGACGAATATATATATATCATTCTATTTCAGGTTAATGTGTATTTGTGAGGATACATAGATGCATATATTGCATTCTTCCACAGGTATTAGATCCTTCAAAAACTTCCTCGATCCAGATTTGGACTTTTAAATCAACTCCAACAGTTATTTATTATGCACAGAGCCAAATGCAAATCTGTCCCTAACATTTTGAGTAATCCTGTTGATAAACAGACTGACAAACTAAACCAGTCACATAACCCCCAGGGAGGGAGAGATGGGGGTTATTATGGTCCCATTTCGTGTTTATTGGATAACTTATTCAAGCTTCAGGTTTTTTTTTTAAAAGTCAGAGTAACAAATAAATGACTAAACAAATGAACAAACAAATTACTGCATATACAACATGTGAGTGCCAATCAGGTTTTTAATACAGCACAGGTTATCTATCTGTCATATAGATCTTTGTAAATGGCAGGTCATCCAGGAGATGAAAACCATACCAACAATGAGCATGGTTTTAGAAATCGTATTGCTTGTGGTAGCTTCCCTGCCTGAGGGACTTTGAGTCACTTTTCAGTCACATTTATTTAACTATGAGTTCTGCATCATATTAAACAGTGCTTGAAATGTTAAGGCTGAACCGGAAATGGGTCTTTCAAAAGGTTAGTGATCCTGAGCCTGCCAGGTAATCACCAGAAAAAAAACAAGAAAAAAAAACAAGCAAGAAATGAACAGTTAGGGAATCCATTGAGTCCATTGTGCACCCCCCCCCCCGAAAAAAAACCCAATGATATTGAAAGTGATGGAATTTTGCATAAAATATTGATCAAAAATTCAGATTTCATGGACTGGTGGACTGTTGTGCAAGTGTTGAGACGTTTGAAAACATTTGGTTCCCTTACTCAAACTATTCAATCATGTTCACTTCCCTCCCTGAACATATTCTTCTGTTAGTCTTGTGTTCACGTGTGCGATTTCTGAGCAAAAAAGGGGACTCGGAGTTGATACACACCACAGCCGAAAGAGTGAAAATCTGTGAGTGATGAGTGAGGGAGAAACGAGAGATCCGTATCTCAGTGGCAGCACGTATTGGTGACGGATAGCTCGCTGTTTACACTCTTTATAACGGAAAGCAAATGAGTTGGTGAACAAATCTAAATGAATGCATTACTGTACTGAAGCAGATCATTACAATGGTGTTCCTGAAAAGGGTTTACTTACTGTTTCTACAGATGTATATGATATCCATTGATAGTTCTGTAGAAAAATTATTTTAAAAAGTTCATTTTTCCCAGTGCTGTTTTCCAAATCTTCCATCTTTTTTCTGTAATCACTTTTTATAGAGCATCAAATGTCAACTTGTCCAAATATTTTAGAAAAGCCAACAATTTCCACAGGACATTTTTCACATGGCTGTATGCTTCATGTTTGTCCCATTTATCTGTGACACAGAATATGTTCAGACTCCAGCCAGAAATTTTGAAATACATACAATTATAACACATTTCTGCTTGATTAGAGTCTGAGGTAAATATAAGTGATAACAAAATTACCATGGAGATGACACAGCTAGCAAGCAGTAACAGTAATCAAGACTGGGTGACGTCACATACAACACAGGAAGCACGTGGCGCCACGTGAACAATACACATACAAACTTTAATCCTATTCATTGTCCCTGCGTTAATATTCTGCAGAGGAGAAATATTTATTGGAACATTCTGGAGGGATCATTAAAGCGCAGCGACACGCAGACGTACGCACCCAGCTTCTGGGGATGCGCCCACAGATGGAGACAATGCTCCGTTATCTGGTCCTGATTAAAGAAGCCATAAACAAACGTTGTGTGAAGTCCGTAACAGCGGCCTCGCTCAGACAGAATAAACACACAGCAATGGAGAGAGAAAATGTTTAAAAATAAAGACACACACTGGTGAGTCATGGGGAAAGGTTGAATGCAGCTCAGCTCGGCTGTGCTCTCCAACAAGCTCATTGGGAAGCGGGAGAAAGAGCGAGAGAGAGACATTTCTGCAGTGCAGGCCAAGGCCTCCGCTGACAACTTGACGTATCGTTGGAAGGCACTGCGCTATGGCTTGTTTTTAAAATCAAATAACAGCTGTGGCTTTTTTAAACCATGATAATTATGATTGATGACTACCACATGTGCATTGTGTCGGCTGGCGCTGTGACGTGCAGATATTTTCAGCGCAAGTAAACGGCCACAAAAGTAATGAGAAAGACAGCGCTCGAAGATTTTGCGGGCTCTGCAGCGTATGGGAGTTTCACAATTAGAACTGTCCCCGGTATATGGGCATCTCTTGTGTGTGTGTGTGTGTGCTGTGTGAAAGAGAGGGAGAAGTCTGTGTATCAATCTGTGTCTACGTGTGCAGGACAATATTTTTCCCTTTTATAGGTGGCTGCGGTGTGTGTGGTAAGATGTCTGTCGCTCATTTTCACACCCCTATTGTTTTCCAGTGAGCCTGCACATGTGGTGGGTACAGGCCCTGGTTGCACTTTTACCACATCATACATGGGCGCTGCTGGGACCTAGAAAGGGTTTGCTGTGAGGGTATGTGTGTGGGAGACAGAATGGAGGTTTCTTTTCTTTATTTTTCATGTGAGTATTCACCAGGGAACCGTTCTGCCCTATCTTGGCCATCACGGCGTCAGAAAACCAGCCTGATATTGCTCGCAGGAAAACACATCTCTCAACTGACAGAGGCACACAGGCCATTGCCTTTCCTTAGAACTCCTGCTTGCTGAATGACGAACTAAAGACTCTTCAGCGGCATTGGGATGCAGGAAAGAAGACATGGAGACGCACAGTCATCGGTATACACATGCATGTGCTTTTTAACAGGTCCTTTTATCTGCCTCTTCTGTGAGAAGGCTCCTTGTGATCTCTTTCTGTTTCCCTGGAGTGGAAAGCAGACATGGATTTTCATGTGCACAGATGGGATTGTATGTGTTTAAGCACAGAAACGTGTGAAATCGAGAAGAAAAAATACGTTTTTTTTCCTTTTCCATTCGCTCTATCGTTCCGCAATGTGCAGACACACAATGTTCTCAGACTGACGATTGTCTTGACTCATCTAAATGTGTACGTGTAAGCTTGTCTGAATGGGAATACAAGGGAGGAGGGAATGGCATCCGAATGAAAGGTAAAGCACTATTTGAGTGCTTTATGCTGTGATTGATAGAGTAACCATGGCAAGTAGCATGTCTTAAGGGAGGAACGGAAGCATGAAGAAGCAGGGGTACATTTCCATTCATCAGCCTCGGTCTTTTCAGTCCCACTCTATCGCCCGCACTCACTCTTTCTCTCCCCGTCTCTGTTTCAAATTTCAGCTGGAGCATGAGGTTACACTGTCCTGTAGCTAGAATAATGTGATTTATCATATTTCCACTTCGCCGTCAACAAAACTACTGAAGTATGTTATCGGCTCTGTGATCAAAGGTGGTGGTGTGTGTGGGTGGGTGTGAATGTGCCCCTAGCCCCACTGTAACCAATTTCAAACTGGAAGCATTTCTGACAAAAGCTGGTGATTTAGCGCAGCAAAACAACTGGCCACATCATATGAAAGACGCCGTTGTTTATTTTTAGGAACGTAGACACCCACGTTATAGCCACAGGCACTCCGACACACTCCAGGTGTTTTGGGTTTTTTTTTTTGTTTTGTTTTGGTGTTGTTTTTGTGAGGTGGGTGATGGACCACCCTGGTGAGTTAATATACCCTTAGACCAGGACAGATATGATCAGTAGTCAGGTCCCTATTTTTGGCATCACTGCTAAAACGTCAGTCACAGAAAGATGAGCGTGAGCAGGGTGGAGATGTGATTTGATATATTTCATGTTTCACAAGAAAAAGACAAAAAAAAAAGGAAACTTGTATGAAAAGACTTGTGGCATGTTACTAAAGCCTAGAATTGAATACAGAATATAGAAGGATGGTAAATCAGTTCACAAGAGCTATACCCCGTGGTCTTCGCTTCCTCCTCACTTCCTGCTCTTCTTTCTCCTTCTTTCTTCTGGCCTCCCTGTCAATCCCTATCTCCCTTGCTCAGGTGGAAGTTCTTAGCAAACAAGCAGCCAATAATGGCAGTAAGCACCGCACCTTTGAAGGTGGCTTATCTGTGAGGAACATTAGAGTAACAGAACCTTAGTGGAAATCAACAACCTCAGTTCTCCCCTGAGGGCTGGAGTTCTGCATTAGGGGTACTTGAGCCACACCTTGGCTGTCTTTTACAGCGATTAGGACAGTAATGTCTTCAGTGAGACTCAGTCTGATCCTCTCCGCTTAGCTCTTTGAAACAGTTAAGGCATGATGAAAGAGGATCTTTTATTCCACACAATGCAACTGGTAGTCAGCGCTTGGGCGCCGCCTTAAAGAGGGTCTAAATGGTTGTGTGCATTAGTGTGTGAGTGTGTATGTGTGTGTATTGTATGCAAGGGTGAGGTCTAAGTGTGTTTGCTTTTTTCTGTCTGAATAGACTGACTGCTTTGGCATTCAGTTTCTCTCCCGGTCACACATGAGGCTGCACACACACACACACACACAGATACACTCGCACACACACAGTCAGGAAGGAGGGTACAATGCTGTCCTCCCCTCCTCCTTTCTCTAAAGATGTGTTTTTTCTTCCTCTCTCCCAGACTTCCTGGGAGGGGTACACTGCCCTTTGTGTCCGAAGGCACTCTCTTTTTATCTTTCCCTCTCTTATTCTCTCATTTACGGGGCACAAAGAGCGAGAGGGCGAGGAGAAGTCTTTCACCTGGACAAGGAGGGCCACGGGGAGGACTCTGCAACAAAAGTGCAGAGAAACAGAGAAGGAGGGATGAAGAGAAAAGAGGAGATAATGAGACAGAAAAGAGAGATGCTTCTATGTGTTGTGCTCTTTCCTGCTTGCTGCGGTTAAGGGGAGAATGACAGGCGGATGTCTGGGTGGAGAGAGTAGCTGTTTAGTCTGAGGCCATGTCATGGGAAACATACTCATGCCCTCTGGGACGTATTCAACCCCTGGTATACTACACACGCACATAAACATGTGCATGTGCACACTCCATGTCCGCTACTTGTCCTCCCACAAACACACCCTGTCATGAGACAGAGGGGAGGGGGGTGAAAGGTCAAGCACTTCAGTAATGGAACAGGAAGTGTTGGAACAGTCGGCGCTACACAACATACAACTGCCTCCAACATGTGGACAGGAATGACAGGCAGCTGTTGTGGGTAGGCCATAGCTTTGGAAGGCAGAAAGGAATTCATAGCCCTGCCCGTACTCCACTAACGTGTTGTTTTGACGTGTATATTTTGTCTGGTTTTCATACATGTTTGGTACATGACGTTTGATATAAAGTTTTGTTTCATTCTTTTTAATTCAAAGCTGAGTTTTGCGATTTAAAAAGACAATAGCGCGCCATTGAAATCTTTAAAAAAAATGGTAAAGATGTGTGGAAAGGGGTAACAAATTTTATCACTTCCTGAAAGGGTATCACTTACCGAGGTGTTTTTTTTTCTTCCCTGCATGCTGATTCAAGGCAGATTTGCAGCAGTGGATACAACAGTAAATGAAACCCGATGAGTATTAGTGTCAGGCTCTATTATGACTTCATTTGGTTGAATGGCAGAAACAGGAGGACACTGGATCTAGTTAGAAGGCTGCTCAAATCCACTGCTGGCTCAAACCTCCTTTGCTGTTGCACTCACAGATCCACGATCAGGTCATCTGCTCCATATATTAAAGAGTACCCATGGATAACATCTAGAACTCAACTCAGATCAGCACTTGATGAAATCGTAACCCATACCAGTGAAGACATGTGGGTGCTGTTGGTTTAAAGAGATTTAGCTTGGCCTCTTGCCATTTATGTAAAAAGTCCAGATTTCCTCTTATGCTCTTTCTCAGATATGTAATCGAGACTTGAGTAAGTCTGACTGCAGTTGCAGAGGCTCTACAGAGGTAGAATTCTCTCCATCACCCAACCCCGCAACCCGCCCATCCCCGACAGCAGATGGAAAATTCACCTGTGAAGTCCAGGCTTAGGAAGAATAATGATGTAGTCTTACCAATAATTATGCAATCCCGGTGAGCTCACTGCTGTTTCTGCAGTCACATCAGTTAAACTAACCCTCAAATATTAGACCTCGTGAAAAAGATTTTATTGTTCTTTATCTCCCTGCATCATTAATCTCTCAAACTTCTGCGTTCTACATCCCTTCTTTAATTTCTTGTACATTCTTGTGCAATATCCCCCTTTGGCTATGCTACTGTATTTGTGTGTGCGCACATTTAAGTGTGTCTGTGATTGCTGCTTTGTTCCCTTTAGCTAACTCCCTCTCTAATGCTCCAGTGTGCCATTCAACCTTATCCCAGCCAGCACTGCAGTAACATCTCTGCTCTGTGAGATGCTTTGATGCATTAAGCGTCATTAAGTGAGTATGTGCGTGCACGCAAGTATTGATGCCTGTGTGCTTCCTTATGTGCAGTGTGCACAGGAGGGTCTTGTGGGTACGTGCAAGTGTGTGTGTATGTTATTTGAAAGGGCATTAAGTATCATTAGCTCTTACTAGTCATCACCTGCACGCTGCCAGCCCCACATGAGCCACTTTGCTCTGCAGGTCTGGCCAGCGATCACAAAGATAGGCAGACAGAGACAGGCCGATGTTGAGGTATCAGGGTAACTTAGAGAGCTATGAATTACACACTCTGCTGTCAACACTCACGTAAACATTCTCCCCTTTGTCTCATCACAGGGGCTATTAGTTTTGTTTTATATTAAATAAACAAAATTAGGAAATTTGTTTTTCATGGGGATTAAAAAAATTGTTTAAAAACGTAAAAAAAAAAAAAAAAAGAAACTTTCTGCAAAATGCATTGCAACTGTAGTTCAAGATCAGGTTATTTGAGATATTTTAATCACAAAATGCACTTCTCAAAATAGCCTCTACATTTGCAGTTTGTGATTGGCTCTTCTAAAATTGGAGTATTTCCTGTGAGTTGTTGTAACTGCATCTTCTTGCAAACGGAAGGGTGTAACGAAGCATGAAATCCTGTTTAAATTCTTGTATTTTTAGAAAGTAAACTGCTTAAAGTCTAATCAAATTCACATATGCTACATTCAGACACAAGGATCCACATATGCATGTACATACACTTGGACAGTTGGTGACGCTCGCTGTGCCCTGTCCCTGTCCCTGGACAGGACAATGGCTTCTCTGTAGTGGAAAAGAGAGGGCTAGTGCACTTGCACAGTTTCATGCACATAAAGTTCACACGCACGCACACACACACACATACACATGCACACAAACAAATATTCCCATGGATTGCCTAGGCTTGAAAGAATAGGAATCTGGGCCATTCAGAATCAGCCCTTCACCCCACGACCGCACATCACAGGGAATGCATTCCTAACCCCCCGTGTCATACTTGCGTCACGCTGCCATCACACGAAAAATACAGATTTACATTTTCAGTCAGTGGGCATTGGGTGAACACCAACAAGAACCAAACAGTAGTCCACATAAGCCCATCATATGCAGGCTCATGTGCACATGCACTCCAAAAAGCTCCTCCACTTTTCTGGTCTCTGCCTCCTCCACCCTAGTTCCCTTCAAGATCTTGTGTCGTGATTGCTTTCTACTTTTTTCTAAAGGACAGGATATGGAGCGGTAGAGCACACTATGGCCTCTGTGTCTTCTTTGCTTGCTGTTCCTGGGGGAATTGTCATTGTTTCCATTGTTGTCCTGTACCTGCCTACCTGCCGTCTGTCCCTGAGCGACGTTTAAAAGCCTCCCAGGTTGCTCTCAGGAAACCACAAACCGGTGCAGTGCCTTCACCCTTCTGGCATAAATATCACTTAGCAATCGGAAGTTGGAGGGGGGTGAGGGGGGGTGGCTGGTGTTCACTACACACCAGCAGTGAACACTTAGAAGGTTCAAGTTTGTGTGAAGAAAGAAGAGAACAAAGGAGTTAATGAAGGATGAAGAGCGTGAAAAGAAGGAAACTATGATGCCGCTGATTTCTTCTTCTGTATAACTCTCTGATCATCACTGACAGCTGTTTGGCCTCTAGTCTAAGCAACTCCTCCCCCAGCTGACATGCACACAAACACCTTGAAAAAAAAATGACACCATCTGAGTACACACCTTTTGCTTTTCTTATTTCACTGCCCTAAGGTGTATGCATTCATTTTCATTCATTTAATATGAATCACTGCACATCAGTAATCATACGTTTGCACTGCATGAGCATGAGAAGACCATCACCTGTTCTGCAGCCACGCACACTCAGGCACTTAATGCATAGTTTCTTTTTCAGAGTGATGGACGTCAGACGAAACAGGTGAGGAAAGGTGACTAAGTAAGGGGGGAAGGGGCAGAATGAGCTAGGGAGGGAAGCGCACTTGAGACGGGGAGCTACCATAGACGTCTGGAGCCAGGACACTGATGCTGGAGCTGATATCTTCTCTATGAGGACCCTCCACTGTCTGTGTACACACACTCAGACACACACGCGCACCGTTCTCCTTTTTTACTTCTTCTTGTGTTCTCTTAGTTTAGTTCTCCTTTTTTTCAAATGCTCCTTTTGCTCTATCAAATACATTTTCTGTTTTCTCTCTTTTTCTTGCAGACATGATGTTTACAGTGTGAGCCCCGGTCACTCATGATAGGAATCATTCCATCAACATAATGGCTAAATGACACGCACACGACTGTTAATGTCATGGCCACCACACAGAGGCAGGATGTTGTCCCCTGCATGTGTATGTATCGTGTGTGTGTGTGTGTGCGTGTGTGTGTGTGTGTGTGCGTGCGTGTGTGTGTGTGAGTCTGTTTTAATTCCTTTTTGGTTTTTTTGCCCCTGCTCATGCAGAGTTTTAAAAACCTTCCAATGCACGTTTAATTTCTGTGGCACCAATTTCTTCCCCTTTAATCATATTTTTATCTCTCCATTATTCTTACATTCTTGCTTCACCTCCACTGGCTAGAAAAAAAAATCCCCTTTGCAGTCTGGGTGGTCTTTATGCACACACACACACACACACACATACGTACGTGCACACGCAAGCGTGCTCACACACTCCTTGGTTTTCCTCTGTCTGGTAATGCGCTAGCTGTGGTTTCCTGGCCCCAGCCAAAACACTGTTAGAAGTTCACCGCACTCACCGCTACCACTAGGCATCACCTAAATGCTTCTCAACTCTGGTCCAACCCTAGACCCAAATACACTCTTTTCCACTTACACTCACACTGTTCAAGTAAGTGTGAGATGTGTAAACATGCGCACCTGACAACCTTAGAAACTGACAGTCTGTTTAGAGGATATCACATTAATTATTTTTAGCATTTGCTTTGCTCTAAGTGTGCATAAATCTACCAGGGCTGACTTATTCAGGTGCTCCCAGCTAAGATTGGTGATAGTGTGACACTCGCTGTGTCACACTGAAGCCATCTTTTATGACCAGTTGACTTTTTTGCTGCTACAAATAAACCAGCACAGGTCTCCAAACTACTGTACACAGTGTTCTTACACTCAACACACATCCATGCACACCCACACAGACACACACCCCGGGGCACTGTCTTTCCTTCCTAATCTGATATCAAAGAGAAGGTCTTTCAAAGCATCTCACATGACAGCTCATTTCAAGCATTGCCCACGGAAACGATTATTGTCATAAATCTCTACCCACTCCGCTGCGAGCAGCTCAGAGCACCTTTGCCTCCCAGTGGTTAAATTCTTGCTGCAGAGTCAACCTGTACTCGCCTCAATGTTATGATAAAAAAAAGGAAGAAAATTCCTGATTACGATTTAATTATGTTTATGCCTATATGCAGTAGGGTCATCCAAGTGTGCAAATAAACACTTGAAAATCAAGCGAATCATGTATTGCCTGGTTTGCCCTCTCAGTCGCTATAGCTTGTACATTTCGGCTCACTTTGAAGAGCTCTCCGATGACATGGCTGAATGATGTCATGTACTTTCACAGAGTTGTGTGGATGTGGTTTATAATGTGGACTGTTCCCAAGCAAATCCCTGTGACCTCGGCAGCCTACAGTATGTGCTTGGAGGCTAATCCAGGGTACGCAGCACAGCGGGGCGTGCTGGACAGTTCTGCAGATCCTGATGGGGATTGGACCAGCTCACCGCTGTTGTAACCTTTTATACTCAAGGATGAAATGAAAAACTCCAGCCTGCTGTACTGGCTGCAGTTATTTTCTTGGTTAAATACGTGCAAGTTTGGGAGAAGCTGTTGTTCTGTTTGTGTTTGAAGACGAAAAATTTTTTGTGTGCATTATCATAATTCGTTGCGGCATCTCTCCCGCTGCCCTGCATTCCCTTCCTCTCTCCTCTACGAGTAATGTGTGTGACTGTGTGTGGGCGTGTGCGGTTGGTCGCTGAGTTTATTTATCTTATTCTAAATCAGCCCTCAAACTCACTAATTGGTGCAGTTCCACCGTTAGGTAACGAGGGGAAATGAACAATTAAGCTTGTGTTTGTAGGGAATGATGTGTGTTTGTGTGTATATCTGTATGTTTGTGTGTGGCTTTAGCGCAGCACTTAAGATGAGTGCAGATTTCTACCGAGGGAGTCTCATGTCATCATTGTTTTTACTTGAGAGGAGGACTGAGAGACTCAGCACTCTCCCTTTAAGATCAAGCCTGCCTTGGGTGTGTACATGCGCTGACATAGCTGTGTGACATGCACCATTGTTGGGCCAAAAGTCTGATGTTCTCATAGGTAGAGTGATTCCTGGATGCAGCAAGAGACCATATTTCACCACCATAAACTCTACATGTGTTTTAACTTTCAAATGAACACAGTGAGATTTGGCCCTCGCTGGCTCCCATGACAGCAGAAGAGTCGAGCATCATTCAACCAGAGTTCTTTTATGCACCTCTTTTAAAGTCATTTGCTACACAAACTGTTGATCTTTCTTCCCTCCTCCCAAATTCTGCTCCTCTACTCTTGAAATACTTGGAGAGCCCCTAGTGAGAGCTGCTCTATCACACCCTGTTTCCTGGATTTGACTTCTATCACTTTAGTATCAGTTATCACAAAGTGTCTGTAATCTGTCCTCTGAGGTCTTACGCAGTAAAGCAATTTGAAAGATCTGGCGTTAAGCCACAACAGGGTGGTGTATGAAACTATCTTTTACATAATATTATGTCTAGAGCTTCTTATTACCCTTAAAGTGGCTAGCAGTTAAGGTTTTCATTGTATTTACAGCATTTGCCATGTGCTCTAGCCAACACATACAAATTACATTTTTAAATGATACTTTTCTTCGGCATTTGGAAATGAAGTCTTGCAATGGAGTCCTTTCTTCAAGTTATTAAAAAAAGAATAACATAATTATATTACCGTTTCCAGCGCACATTTCAGCTCTTTTCATCTTGGCCGTCGTGCTTTAATCGCAGCGCACTGTGATGCAAACTGACTGCTAAAGCTTCTACGCTTTTGGACATCTGTGTTCAAACACTTTTTGATTCATGCGCACAAAAGCATGTTTGTGTCAAGTGCTTGCAGCTCACGCATATGCATATGTACACATACACAAACATACATGAACACAAAGGCACAGCATACGCATGTGCATATACACACACACGCGCGCGCACACATGCAAGCGCGCGTGCACACGCACACGCTCATGGCATTTCTCCAGTTGGAGCTCAGAAACCTGACACTGAAAGTGGTCCAGTTATTTTGCCATAGTGGCCAGCACACACGCGCTCCTCTCTCTTACATACACATGTTCCCGCCTGGCCCTGTCCATTTTTATCTACATGTGGGCTATGCCAGTGCTTCACATCCAACCACTTGTTGCCCACTGCTCTATTTTTACAAAATGATGAAGTACCAGCTACTTCTCAGCAGCATTAATTCATTTTTCAAACAACATTGAAACAAATGGCCACCCGACCACGATGAGTGAAAGGGGAATTAGGGAGGATTTGAAGATCAAGGTTAGGACTCTCAATGAGATACAATGCGAAAACACAAGGAAAATGACTGTTAGGGTCAAGGAAACACACAGTGAGAGGTCCCCGGGTGGAAATCTTAAAGGGTTTAATAATAACACAGCCAGAAAGTCCTTTGTTGTTGTTGTAACAGTGGTGTGTTACTCACAGGTATGTGGTCAGTGGGCTGAGGCTGGTTGGCACAGATGATAGTCCCATCTCTGAGCAGTCAACCATGATAAAGATCCCATCTTCCTCACAGTGGCACGGAGATGGGCACACTGTTGCTGCTGCACCCTGTCTGTCCTGGATCCGTTCGTACCCCCATACTCCAGGGGTGGACCCCCAGACTCCTCCAGCCACACAGAGAAACAGAAGCACAAGAGGCATGTCTGACTGACCACCTGTCTGCATCTCTACCTGTGAGGTTTTCCGTCTTGTCACACTCTCTTTTATCCTCTGTGATGTCTTAAGATGCAGCGTTGATAAATGAGGAGTTCCCTCCCTCCTAAACGTGTCTCTCTCAAAATGTCCCTCAATGCCTGTTTCTTCCCCGCAGGCTGTCCACACTGTAAATCTGTCCTGTCACAAGACTGACCGATTCATCTCTCTTTATTTACCTATCTCTCTGTCACTTCTTCATTCCCATTGGCTCAACTTGATCTAACTTCTTTCCCCTCGTGCCTGTCTTCCCTCTGACTCTGGCCTTGCCTTTTTACTGTCTTTCTCCCCCAAACACATTCACTTATTCTCTCCCCCCTCTTCCTCTCTCTTTCTCTCCTTGTATATATGTCTTGCTCTCTCTGTCTCTCTCTCCTTACCTATTGTAGAAGGAGCGCATGAGTTGTGAATGAGCTACGCTCATTGGCCCACAATTTAGGGATGGGCTGGAGCATCTCCGGAAAGTGGGAGGGCCCCGCGATTCTCAAACTCTTCCCTCTCGTTCTCCCTCTCTTCTCTTTCCCCTTTCTTACTTAGCCTAGAAGTCTGAAGAGAAAGGGTAAGTGCGCTGTTTGAAGAAGGGAAAAGGGGAACGAAAGGGTAATTGCAATACAGTACAGTGCTGTGATTCCCTCACAAGGGCTCATTATAAAGCCCTTGTGAGGGAAATTTAGAGAGGTAGTGTTTTCACATTAAAGCGAGATAAGAAGAAAGACAAACTCTGGAGAATCAGAATGAAGAAGGCGGAGAGTGTTCGGATTTATGAGAGCAATACAAAGGGTCTGAGTGTTGTGACAATCCATATTGGACAGACATAAAAAAACTAAAGTGAATGTTTATGTTTTATATGTTCTATATAGTATGCCTCATAAGGCTTACATGAGTCCCAATAGTTTACTCGTATGGTTCCATCATTGTTTTTGTTCTTGTGCAACTTCAGTATAAATCAAGTGAGCATTAAAAATGTAATCAGTTTGTTCTGGTGCATATTTTGCATGTGAAAGTGGACACTTACATGAGTAAACCATATTGTGACACTTAAGTCTTACAAGGCGAACATTTTCTTGGAGTAAATGGCAAATTGCTATAAAGTTTTTCTTTTGCCCGATGGCTTGGAAGTGATTGAAGGAAATTGGAATTCTGACACTTCAGCACCCGTCCGTATCCAGAAAGAGCAGAATCCAGTGTCTGATAAGTCACACCTTCTCAGATTTCTGTTGCTGGAATGTTGCGTTCGCACACACTCAAAAATGCTTGCATGCAAGCATGCACACGCGCACACAGATGCCCATAGATAAATTACAGATCATGAGTGACCGGTCCAACGGATCTCACATATCCATTTCACATGTATACGCTCCAGTCTATCAAGAGAAGAGTTTGGATTTGCTGAGGAAGTCTGAGTTAGCGGCAGCCCATTTGTGCTCGCTCACGTTTTTTCCACAGAATCTTGACAATAGTCTCATCCAACCTCACTTTGTTTTATTATAACATAAATCTTCTTGTTGCACAACCAAGTATTACATGCTTTGCACCTCTAAGTACCGAATGTTACATAAGAGCCTAATGGTGCAATTTATAATTATAACAGCTAAAGAAAAACTGGCTTGCTATTAAAAGTAGCCCAGATTTTGTTAAATTCAGGCCTATCTCCCCCGTACTAGTCTAGTATTAGTCTTGTGCTAATCTGTAAGAAGCTGAAGGATGGAAAGGAAATAACTTATTCCAATAGGTGAGAATAGTGTAATAAAACACTGTATTGATTATTCTTAATAGCTCTACTTTTAGCCATTTTCATGTTTTACTAGAGGGATCGCATGGTCATCCAAAAGCTGATAAAATTAACCACTCATGCTTATAAAATTTCCAATAAAAACTGGTGGATTAACTCAAAAAAAAAAAATGGCAGTCAATGTGGAAAGCATGGCTGCTTCCCAGTTTTTGGAAAACTGGGGCTTCAGAAAGTGAGGCTTTCATTTGACAGATGCCGTACGTTATACGCACACAACTGCAAAGATGCAAAGCCAAGTACAAGGATGTAAATTTATGACAAACATAATCCCTGAAAGGGTTTGAAAACTCACTCACAGATACCAGACATAGAGTCAATGCACAGCGTGCGATTTCAAAAACAAAACTGCACAGATCTTTTCTACCCCTCCGGCCTGTCTGTCGCTCTGTATGTCTATCCATCTTTCCCTTCTGTCTTTCTTTCTCCACTATCCTCTGTAGGCTGAATAGTTTCTCATTAATTAATTAACATTCCTATGCCACTGTGTTTTCTGAGGGGCCTTTGTTATAGCCCCACAAAAACTCTTTCAGAGCCGTTCTTCACAATGTCTCCCTCTCTGTGTGTTGCTCTCTCTCTCTCTCTCTCGCTCGCTCTATCTCTCTTCTCTCTTTTCTTCTTCTTTGTAGTGGAAAGTGGGTTGTTGCTGTCTATTGTCAGTTTTACAATGTTGCGTGAGTTACTACGAAGTCTTTTTTTTAATTCAGTATAAAGTCTGTTCACAGGCACACCTTGTGTGATCATACAGTACACCCACATGCAACTCGTGTGCACACACACACACACACACAGGCATATGTACAGGCACAGAAACATACACATACTCCTCATGCACCTGCAAACTTCTCCACTCCCTGGGCTCTCCACCTCTCCCATTTTCTGCACGCTGAGTTCTGTCATCTTTTTAAATGCTCTTTAATTGTTTGGCCTCGGGGGAGCCCTAAAACACACATGGTGTTAAAAACCTGCATGTCTGGTCTCCTGCCTGTCTCGATACCTTTCTCTGTTAATAGTCTCTTTCGTCTCATTTTTATACGTAGTCTCAAAAAGAAAATCATACACGGTGTGCTACACATTTGCCCAAAATTGCACCTGCTCTGCAACTTCAAATGCATTTGTGCGTGCCTAAATGTGAGTTAGTGTGGAGCAGAAATGATTCTTTAAAATTAGTTACCAAAGTAGTTAATTGGAATAAAGACATACAATATGTAGGCACAAGGCTAATAATAGGAAGAACCTCCATCATGTTTCTGTGTATAGCCGTCTCTATGCTTGTTCAACAATTTGGCATTTTTAAAGATTCTAAGCTGTTAAAAGTTGCTACTATGTAAAAAATAAAAAAAATCAGATTTCTAGTTTACTTTTTATTCATTTAACCATGGAGGAATCAGTTCACTGGAAGCAATAAAGTCATAAACATCTTTTGTTGAAAGGCTTTGAAGCTGGGTGATTTAGAACAAAGTAACAAACTGCAGGTGTGAAGCTGTTGCTGACGGTTTTGTCTGCTGACACTCAGTTGTATTATGATTTATAGTTATATGCTCTGTGGTCTCCTGTCTGATGAAACATTTCTACTGCAGGAACTCATTCCAAGTTCAAGGCTCCCTAATTTGCCCGCTCAGCCTTTCTGTTTGAAGTTGCAGTGTAGGACTCGTGTGGTGATGTATTAATATTGCTACAGCGGGTAAATGTAACTAAATATGGATCTGCAACACCAAAACTGCAACAATGTCAAGAGCAAAAATGTTTGCTATTTGGTTTGATCTCTGTGCACTTACATGGGAATTTCATATTGTTGTTGTGTTGCTGTTTGGCTGAACAAAAGTCTGTCGTCTTGCTTTTGATGGCGCTCTGGTTATTCAAAAATGCTTCCAAATTTAATTTGGCTGCATTGGCGCAGCGGGTTTTTCCGATTCTATAAGAGGCCCATTTCTTAAGATCGAAATACAGGCAAAGGTGCTGAAACAGTTTGATAGTTTGAGTGGTGGAAAGTGTGATATTGCTGAGTTCGCTGTCAGCACATTTCCACCAGAGGAACAAGGTTGTAAATAAAGTGCCAGTGAATCTGTTTTACCCAGCAAAAAGTCTCACATTGCTGGCTGGTCAACTACACTTTTCCAGCAATTTGCAACAGCCACTGTTAAAATCCTTCAAGTGCACACTGTTTTGTCTGGATTTGGAAAGGCTTTACCTATAGGGAGTAGGAAAAAAATGTAAGAATTTCTGTTGTTGGTGGGAAAAAAAGGCTTCAAAGGAAATGCAGACAGAAAAGGACAACCAAAATTAGGGCCACACACACACACCCATGTTGTCGTAACAAATACATCCTTGTCCTATTTGCCGGCATTCACCCAAGCACACTGGAGTGTTCAGTTAATTTGTCACATATCACACAGTGTGCAATTAATCAAATAGGCCAAACCTCTGCTATGTGTGCAGTCCATGTTGCACTCAGGGAATAATGAGATCTGTGAGCTATTAATGTACAATTAACATGTTAAAGATGAGGGGGGTCAAATAAAATCCTGCTTAGGGCCACAGAAAGGTTGGATCCGGCCCTGCGATGAATGAACGGCCCAAAAATAGACACTCATCTGCCTGCATGTTTGCAAATATTTGCAAACACGCAATTCACTGGAAAATCATGCATGCACTCATATTCTTCGTCCCTATCTCTCACTTTTCTTTCTCACATTCAATCCCTCACTCATACACATGCTATCAAACAGTCTGCATCAGATCAAAGCCAGCGCTCCCTGTGTACACCCCCCACCCCACCTCGCTGC
>VUQK01016162.1:13828-25728 GCA_015106715.1 Bujurquina vittata
CTCACACCATGCAACAAAGTCCTTCACCGTCATCCTGTACTCATTCTCGTCCCCCCTGCTGATACATCCAACTACTGCAGAGTCATCAGAAAACTTCTGAGGATGGCAGGTCTCCGAGCAGTAGCTGAAGTCAGAGGTGTAGAGGGTGAAGAGGAAGGGAGAGAGGACAGTTCGCTGTGGGGCTCCAGTGTTGGTAACTACTGTGTCAGACACACAGTGCTGCAGGCGTACATACTGTGGTCTGCCAGTCAGGTAGTCAACAATCCAGGACACAAGGGGGGCATCTACCTGCATCCCAGTAAACTTATCACCCAGAAGAGCAGGCCAGATCGTGTTGAATGCACTTGAGAAGTCAAAGAACATGACCCTCACAGTGCTGGCTGGCTTATCCAGGTGCGCATAGACTCGGTTTAAGAGGTAGATGATAGCATCCTCTGTTCCTAGGCGGGGCTGGCAGGCAAACATCAGGCTCATGTTGAAAACATGAAGGAGTACTCCACAAAGCTGAGTGGCACAGGCTTTAAGCACCCTAGGGGGGACCCCATCGGGGCCTGCAGCCTTGTTTGTCTGGAGCCTCTTCAATTGTTTTCTCACCTGGTCAGCAGTGAGAGTAAATGTAGAGGTGGTTGGTGGGGGAGGTGTGAGGTGGGCTATCAAAAGAGGGGGGCAGGCTATTTGAAGATGGAGGAGGGGGGCCGGAAGTGGCCTGCCGGCCCCAAGTTTGCACCCTCCAGCTCTAAACCATCAAGGTGTTTATTGGATCCCTTTCCTAGTAGAATGTCTTACCACACTATACTTTAGGCAGTACTATTAGAAAGCTTCTTCTATCTATGAAACCAGATGACACATCAATTATTCCACTAGTACCTACTCAGCGTGGCTTGATTCAACTCGGCGCAATTTTTTTAGGCTTTCCCATTTGGTCCTGGTGCCAGGTACTTTTTTAGTACCCACTCAGTCGAGTTTCCAAGTGATCCGAGGCATTGAAAAAGAGTATGCCACTGATTGGTCAGGGATTGCCGTCACTAGCTGAGTCATGAGAGCGAATCAACAGCGCCATTTTTAAAACCCAACGGCAAGAAATTGGAGGCATACAAACAAACGGCATGGTCAAATGAAGAGGTACGGATGTTTCTGTGCTTGGGCGCAGATGAGAAATGCGAGAGTTTATCAGGACTCCTGTGAGCTAAAAGCCCCATTTGAGTTGCATACAAAATACGTCAAGAGACTACTGCCTGCATTGCTACATCAACTCCACCCACATTGAGGTGGTATTCAGTGGAAACAACAAGACCGTGTCCAGTCAAGCCACACTGAGTAGGTACAGAAAAGAGGCATTAGTTTAACTGCAGGAATGTCTTAAAGACATAAAGACCTAGATGACCTCTGATTTCTTGCTTCTAAATCAGATAAAGCTGAAAATATTGTACTCGGCCCTACAAATCATAGAAACATGGCATCTAACGATATATGCTCTGGTGCCAATACCTTGGCCTTCAGGAACACTGAGAAAGTCATTTTTGACCAGTATATGTCCTCTAATGCACATATTATGCAAATATTTAGGACTGCTTTTTTTGCATTTGCACTATATTTATAAAATTAGAAGCATCCTGTCTCAGAGTGATGCTGAAAAGCTAATTCATGCATTTACTACAATGCTATATAAATAAAATTGAATTGAACTGAGTGATGCTTGCAACCGCAAGTCCATTGTTACTATTGTATCATTTCTGGAGTTTTGACCTCTAATGCCAGTTTCCTCATCTTTAGTCAATGGAACAACCTGTACCAAAAATCTAGACTCTGGCTCTCCAAAAGTCTGATACGCAAGAGGATCCCGCTCTGATTTCATGGTTTAGCTACAGTTTAACAGGTGGCCTCTCATCCTGCTGCCATGATTGGCATGGTATCCTCCAGCTGTTTGGGTTGACCGCATTGTGTCTCCAGTTGTTTTTTTAAATAATTTTGTTCTATAAAAACCCAAATAGAATCATAGGCTGCCATCACCAATTACTAAAGTCAGTATAAGGGGGTTAAAAGCACAGCTGGTGTCATGGCTTGTATTTTTGTTATTTCAATGAGGATCTGTGCTGATGAATTGAAATGTTAATCTGATTCCTGTAATTATTGTGTTCTCCCAACAGATTCACTGCACGTATCACTGAACTGATCAAAGTGCTCAAGGATCTTAATGCTGGCAAATATGAACGCACCATGGTTTCCCAGCAGGAGAAGGGTACACGATTCCTTACTTCAGACAAATGTCACTATGAAATGCATTATTGTAGCACCTGAAATGGTGCAGCCATGCAGCTTGCCTCATTTGTTTTCTCCACTCCATTTAGAAGCAGATGCTGCAGAGAAACTGGTTCTGGTGCCTGGAAGTGGACAAGTTATTAACAAAGATAACATAATCAAGTATGTATTTATTTGTGGTGTTTAGTTTTGATTGTGCCTCAAGTGCTTTTTGTCATGTTTGAGTATTTCTTTTCTCCTAATTTGCAGATTTGAGAATACTCCGCTAGCAACACCCAATGGAGACCTCTTGATCAGAAATCTTACATTTGAAGTAAACCTTACTTTTCATTGCCTTACCTCAGCCATTACTACTAATGTGCACTGCTCAAAAAAATTAAATAAACACTTTGAAAACTCATATTTCAATGGGGAAAAACATGCTGGATACTAGACTGGGTAAGGTGTCAGGGACTAAAGGATGCCACGTTGTTTGATGGGCATGAAAATTAGCAGCCTACATACAGCTGAATTCAAAAACTATCCTAAAGTTCAAAGTGAAAAAACTGCCCATCAGCCTAGCCTGTTATGCCAAAATTTCATTGCAGCATCTCAAAATGGTACTCAATAGTTTATATAACCTCCATGTGCTTGCATGTACGCATGCCCCTAATAAGACAAAGGATGTCCTCAGAGATCTCCTCCCAGATCTGGACCAAGGCATCACTGAGTTCCTGGACAGTCTGAGGTGCAACTTGGTGGTGTCAGATAGACCAATACATAAACCTAATACCTCAGAGGTTTTAAGTTATGGGAGCATGGGGGCTAGTCAGTGGTATAAATTTCTCCATCATCCAGGAATTGCTTGCATACTCTCACATAAGACCAGGCATTGTCCTGCTCCAAGAGGAACTCGATATCTCAGTTCATCCCGATACCTGAAGGCAGTCAGGGTGTTGTTGCTTAGCCTGTAGAGGTTTGTGTTTCCCCAGACCATCACTGCCCCACCACCAAGCCGCTCATGTTGAACAATGTTAGGAGCAGAATGATGTTCTCCATGGCTTCTCCAGACCCTTTCACATTTGTCACATGTGCTCAGGGTGAACCTGCTGTCTCTTTTGAAAAGCACAGATCACCAGTCGTGTAACTGTCAGTGACCTCTGTCTCTAAAATCTTTCCTATGGGGGATGTCTGATTGTTGCCTTTGGACTGCACCTGTTGTCCATTAACGCCATAACAACTGAAACTGATTACCAACCCTCTCTGCTTCTTACCTGACAAGATCATTGTCCCAGAAGTTTAACTAACTTGATCCTATACTCTTTCAAATGTTTCTCTTTAAATCTTTTGAGCAGTGTGTTTATATACTCACTGGCCACCTCATTAGGTACACCTGTTCATCTATATGTAGTCAGCCAATAGCATGGAACCACCTCAATGCATTTATATGTAATGTATGTAAAGATGATGAAGACAGCCTGCTGATGTTCAAACTGAGCATCAGAATGGGAAAGAAACTTTAAGTGGCTTTAAACGTGGCAGTTATTGGTCTGAGTATTTCAGAAACTGCTGATCAATCATCTCTGGAGTTTTAAAGAGACAAAAAAAGACAGACAATATCCAAAAAGGAGAGAGTTAGCAGGAGTTCTCTGGGTGAAAATGCTTTGATGCCAAAGGTCAGAGCATTACTAGATTGCTTTTCGCTGATAGGAAGGCAACACTAACTCTGATAACCACCAAGGCAGCAGAACATCTCAGTGCACATGCACTGCACCAGCTACCACTTCTGTTGGCTAAGAACAAGAAAGTGAGGCTGCAGTTTACACTAGCTTGCCAGAATACACCAAACGATTGGGGAAATTTTGACCCGGTTGTGAGTCCTGATTTCTGCATACATCCTTCTGAGGGTTGGGGCCAGAATTTGGTGCAAACATGACAGAATGGATCCATCCTGCATTCCAGCTTCTTGTTGAAAAATCAACTACAAACCAAAACTTGAGGCAAAAGCGATCCAGCCCAGTACTAACAAGGTGTACCTAATGAAGTAGCTGATGAGTGCATTTGTATATTCAGTGAGAGCTGGTGTAAAGGTAATGCCGTTGCCTTTATGTATTTTGAAGGTGAAGTCTGGCACCAATGTTCTTGTGTGTGGACCAAACGGCTGTGGAAAGAGCTCCCTGTTCAGAGTGCTGGGAGAGGTAGGGGTTCAAAGTGACCAGTTATTACTCACTTTCATCGAGCTTTTTACTTCTGTAATAATATATGTGGGTTTTTGTTTTGTTAAACAGCTGTGGCCTCTGTTTGGTGGACATCTAACAAAACCTGAGAGGGGAAAGCTTTTCTACGTCCCACAGGTAAAAATCGTGTGTGTGTGTGTGAGAGAGGAGGGGGGGAAAAGTGCTCTGCAGTAGTGTACTATTAAACCGGGCGTGGTCAAGAGTCCAAATGTACTGATCATCAGGGCTAGACACTCTAAAACTCAAAAACATCCAGTGATAACCCTGAAGATAAACCCAAGTCCTGGTCTCTGGTCAAAGGCTATCCTACCAAAAGACTAATGTCACTTACTTTTTTGTTGCGTGTGTGTGTATACGTTCAAGTATCAGCTCACAAAACCTAATGAAACTAAAAACCGAGTCATTGACGTATACCTTCATACTTCAGAAGCTCACATCCCACTTTGTTTTTTGTCCAGAGACCTTACATGACTCTGGGTTCTTTGAGGGACCAAGTCATTTATCCTGACACCCATGAAGAACAGCTGAGGAAAGGCATCTCTGATCAGGTGGGACACAACGCGCACACGCATTTCCTCCACACTGTCTCTGTTTGTGGTGTTTCAGTTGCCTGTATTACTGTGTATATTACTGTGTATATCTGTCCAGGTGCTCAAGGACTATCTGGACAATGTTCAGCTTGGTCACATTCTGGACAGAGAGGGAAGCTGGGATGTTGTCCAGGACTGGATGGATGTTCTCAGTGGAGGGGAAAAGCAGAGGATGGCTGTAGGGCCTCATTTCTGTGCTTTTTAATTTTGAATGTTTATTTGAAAATCCTTTTGGAACACCAAGGACTATCCTATTTAGCTCTTTCTGTTGGCTACCATGTGTCTTTCTGCACACAGATGGCCAGACTGTTCTACCACAAGCCCCAGTTTGCTATTCTGGATGAGTGCACCAGTGCAGTGAGTGTGGATGTCGAGGATTACATCTACAGTCATTGCAGGACGGTATGTTTTAGCACGTGATAAAGGGGGGGGGGGGCACCTAAAAGATGAAAAAAAGACTATAAAGCAATGATAAACACGGCAGTATGCTGTTCTTTAAAAGGCTGTCCTGTGTCTTGACTCAACAGGTGGGCATCACCTTGTTCACTGTGTCTCATAGAAAGTCCCTGTGGAAGCACCATGAGGTAGGAACTGGATGATTTCTGTTCTTATGATGAGCGTCAAAAGCATAGAGCAGTGCCTGTTGATGTTTGGTTGCTCAGGAGCAGAGAGGTTGGCCAAACCACTCCTAGTGCTCGTGCAGGTCTCAGGTTTTAAGGTGTTTAGCTCATGCCATTGCAAGGCGTCCGTTCACAGTTAATGGTATTAACTGAAATTAGTGAAGCTTGCATACAGCGATCACGTAATGGCTATCCACCCAAATTGTGTTCAGGGTCCATTTTCACAAAGAAAGTTGTGGTTGGGAGCTTCCAGTCACCCTGATGCTAAATCTGTAATATGCTCAATGCTGTGACGTGCACACTTATTCACATATTTTCATGTTTTTTTTATGGGCGTGGCTATTTGTGGATGAGCAAGATTAGTTTTGGGTCTGACTATTTGAGCCTTAACTTCTCATTGGATTACTAACTAGTTTGTATAGTTATTCATTGTTTGTGTCACTGAATATTACATATTGCAATAACCACCCCCCTCCCCAATCTGTCTTACAGTATTATCTACACATGGATGGGAGAGGAAACTACGAGTTCAAGCCCATCACAGAAGAAACAATAGAGTTTGGCTCATAACTGCCTGTTGATATCAGCCAAAAATGCACTACTAATTCAGAAACCAGTCCCTTTGTGTGTGTTTGTTTGTTTTCTGGGGTGCACTCATGGCAGGAGTTACGACTAACAACCACATTAGTCTGCTCTAAACAATAATTTGTTCACTGCAAAACAATGTGTTGCCAACTTTTAGGCCATTTTGCACTAAAAGCTGGACACATACTACTGTTATCACTGCAGTCCTAACGATGAAGGCTTCCCCTGTAATTATGACCAAGCTTCCACATGATGCTACCTGGACATATTCAAGTGATGGCCCTGGCTGTCATTAAACTGTCCGCCGCTGACAGAAGAGAAGAGGAACTTTTGATTAACTGATTTTTATGAGCTGCTGTATCAAAGCACCTTGACTCTTTCATTCACTGTTCGGTCGATTCAGAATCTTAAATGAATATCGATGATCTAAAGGTGACACCAGCAAGCTTTTCACAAGCACATGTTGCTAAATTTTAAAATGTAGCCGCAGGTTATGATGGCTCGCACAAACTACCTATGGGGCATTTGTTCGGGCACAGATTAGGATGTGACATGGTGTGTATCGTGTATACATGCTTGCTTGCTGCACTTTGTCATTTGTGGGTTTGTTTTTTTCCCCCCTTCTTTAAGCCAAGTGGTTAAACCCTTTTATGTGTATCATGTGATTAAAGCGAGTGTGTTCTCTCTGTCTGCAGCTGCAGGGCAAAAGCTACTGAGGAATGTCGAAGCAAAGAACTTGGCGTCCTGATTCATGAGCGTTTGGTCACCTGCCTGTGACAGCACTGACCTGTAATTTTAAATTTCATTGCTAATGGCCAATAATCAAAGTTTTAGGTTGCGTAGGTGGTGGGATTCAAAAAAAAGAAGAAAATTCATTGGTACCTAAATATGCAGATGTAATGGTGAATGACAGCCTCTTCCTAAGATCACATGGGTTACACAGGTGAAATCCTTCCCCAGCCCCATGTTGTTTTTCATTAACTGTGTCACTAATGTACTTTACATTTTTAAAACATGAGTATAAAGAGGAGCCTTAACTGTATTAGTTTTCTATAATTGTTATGATCTTGCTTTGCATTAATGAAATAAAGAGTTGTAGAGACGATAGTCATTAAGTGTTCAAGTGTCTGTATGTGCACCATTAAAGCAATGTGCTCCTTCTGAGCCCAATATACTATTTAACTTTCTCTAATAAGTGTGTCCCTTTCCCACACTAGGAAAACCGTGGAAAACAAAATAGTGCGTTGTTCTGTTTGTGGGTGTCAGTGGCTCAGCGGGTGAGCAGGGGTCTAATCCAGGAAGCATGCTCAAAAACAAAGTCAGACTTGATTGAACTAACTGATCAGCTGGAGCGGGAAACTCAGTATGATCACGTTCACGAGTAGGAAAGCACGCCATCAATGATGGAGATCTGACACCAGGATTCACCATGGCAACGGCTAAACAAAGCCTCCATTTTAATCTGATGGATGGAGGATCGCACGTATCGGTGTGGCGCAAGAGTCACTAATGAGCCTGACCCACTCTGTCATCATACACAGAATAAAAGTTTATATATTTCTTTATGTCTGCTTTTATCGTTTATACAACTTGAACTTTCTTCAGGTTCATCATCTGAATCCCAATTTTACACTTGATTTATAAAATCGAATTATTCAGCTGCAGCCTGATGGGCAAAATGTGGGAGACGAAGTGGCACATACTGATGTGCCTTCCCGCTGGAGTTGGGCCACCTTTGTAGGCTCCAGGTGTGGGCTCATGCTAGCAGTAGTGGCACTGACTAGCCAGATGCTGTTCCCAGTCAGAGGCGGCCCCCGCCTCTCCACAGAACACATTTGAAAGTGTCTTCTCTTAGCCATCTCTGCATGACATCAAATGGTACCTACTTGCTGGAAACCACAAGCACACTGAACATCAGAGCTCAGTTGGCTCCAACACGTCCCACCGCTGGTGAATCTGCAGGCAGAAACACTCATGCCTGAAATGGGTCGATCCTAATACAGCAAGCTACAGCTTTTACTTGATTCTCTTGCCTACTGGGTCACATTAAAATCAAGTGCTTCTAATTTTGTTAAAATGCCCTCTGATGTTCTGTACATCACCCATGTTTTATAGTGTTCACATGTTCCTTATTTTGCCTACTTTTTTTTTAACTTTATGTGTATTTTGTTTGTCTAGGAACTACCCAGCTCTTTAATATGACCTCCAGTTTAGTGCCCCACACACAAACATGAGCATCCTGATGACTGACACACTCGTGCTGTCATGTGACCAAATCCAGCCTTTAGGACCAGAGCACTCCACGGCAGGGGATAAGCTACAATGGTGTTTTGATGACAATGATTTCCCGTCTGAGTTTGGTAAAATACCGCTAAGGTCAGCCTTGTCACAAGCAGAATAATTCAAAAGATTTCTATAAATAAAGACTTCACAGCATGTAAAGCAGCAAAGAGATGGAGCTATGACTGTAACGGTTTAAACCAGCTCTGCTTGTGGTGCTGGTCCCTCCGGGTTCAAGTCGTCTTGCTGATCCCAGGTCAGACTACATTGTGGCAGCACAGAGTCACAGCTCACCTGTGTGGCCGTGACCGCGATCTGCAGGTATGTTATGTTAACTATGTGTGTGTCCATCTTTCACTGGTCTGTTCTGTTATTATCTAAGATGATACCTGTATGGGAAATGCAACTTCAATCACATGCTAGGAAGTGTTGGATAGTGTTTCCCTGCTGCTGATCAGGTTCAAAGTGGGTTTACACACGTTTTCCTTCTTGCTGTAAGAAACGGGGATAGAAACTATGTGTCTGATCTTTTCTTTATTGTGTATTGGTCGTAAAAATGTGATCCTGTCACAAGAAGACACGATTTATCTCTTCTTCAAGAGTTTATCAGAGAAGCGGATGGGAGCTCATATGTGTGGAGTGGGATGCTCGGCGACCTCCACCCATCAGAGGAATAGTGTTGGTCTGTCCTGTCAATCACACAGCAGGAGGCCTGGCTTACTTCCTGTGTCACATGGTGGTCAGTTTGATGCAGACAGATGGAAATGTGTTCACCAGTTTGAGGAGCCAGAACGCAGGCGGAGGCCATTCGTGCCGTTACACATATTATAGTCACAGTTTGTGTGGTGCATTCCTCTGCACAGGGTGCTTGGCTTGTCTCGTAATTCTGTACACTATAATTTACACTTTGATTAATGCTGTTAAACATTTTAATAACAATTAAATCAAGCAACACTTTGACCATTTACGGAGTTCGATCCCAGACCACAGGAGAGATGGGGTTGCCACTGGTTGCACAATCTCCAGCCTCCCATGATGACACACCTCAGGTACCAGAAGCTCAGTCGCACAATAAACTGATTCACATTTGGCATACTCAGCTCTGCTGCTCAACCCACAAATAGGTTTTCCTTACAAGTGTGGCTCCATTTAAAGGGAAATGAACACCTGATTGTGACTTTGTGTCAACACAACTGAGCTCGTTGGCCACTGCGGTCGTCAGGGGCTCAGCTTTCTCTTTAATCTGTCAGCTAATTCAATTGTTATGGGATAGTATTTGCTTGGCAGTTTTGCACTTTAATTGACCCCTCATAGTGCCACTGTAACACACCTGCATATTAATACAGATGCACTTTTGGCAGCTTGTCTGTGACACTGTTGCATTCCCCTGACACGTCCAGGGGGGCCGTGGGGAAGTAACAAAACGTGTCCAGGTTGACAAAAAGGAGACAAAACTGTTAAAATAAAAGGTTTTTATTAACAGTTCAACAAAAAGACAGAAGTTAGTCACTAAGCTCCACAGAGCAGGAGGGAGCAGCCACCACGCTCAACAGCAGTTACACAAAAGCTCTCTGGCCTCGAGTACACCGGCTTAATTGCTGAGTTGAGTCAGCTGTGCAAATGTGGCGGCACCTAAAGTGGGTGAAAGAGCGAGCCACACCCATGAGGACGCGAATCCCAGCAGCCCCCGCTCGGGCCGTAACACACGTAGACGCCTCGTTGACTGGGGTGGCCCCACTGTGTGTCCGCCATATTGGTGGAGGCGAAGCTGCTGCTGTGAACTAACACAAGTGAATGGAGTGAACTTCATAAAGTGCCTTTCTACAAAGTTATTGAAGTTAATGCGTTCATTCACACACTCAGATTTGCACTAATATACACTAGAATCGGTTCAGTCACTGAACCCCACACCATGCGTTGCCTCCTGAAACGTCTCTGCACACACTACAGTCACGGCCAAAAGGGCTGCCAGCGGTACCACGGCCAAAATGACTTTTATTATTTTTATTATTCGGCAGTAAAAGTTTTTGAAACCCAAGAAAGCATCGTGAACAACCACAATGATGAATCAAAACAGGAGCAAAGTGCATGAAAAGCAAACTTTGTGCCCAAACCTTTAGCCATGGCTGCACAGCCCACCTCCAAATCCATTAAAACATCAACGCCGTGCGGCTGTAACGTCTCTATGGCAGTGACAGAGTCATCGATATGAAGCTCTCTTTGTGGCAGTGGCAACAAACCTTTGAAGCATTCTTCTTTACAAAGTAGAATTTATATGCAGAGAAAAATCATTTTTGAGAGATTATAAGATCAGTAAATCACTTGTGCACAAGTTGTTGAGTAAAATATTCATTATTTTTAATATCAATTAAGCACCATTATACACACACACACCACTTTTCCCAAAAATCAAAGGATCCCTTACGTCATGGCGTCGCTTCAAGTTAGACTATAAAATTAAATAAATAAGTTGCTACTGTTAAACTGCAGTATTTACAAGTACCACTCACCAGTGTAAAAGGAAAGCAATGCAGTATTTGCACTGAAGTACTAAGTACTGTGAGACAATTTGAACAGTGCCCCCCCCCCCCGCGTCTCTTTCTCTGTAGCTTGAAAAAAGCAGTTTCACAGAAACTAAACTGAATTCCAGTGTTTGAGCGAGGCGTGTCGAGCTTCCTGCAGGTACCGCTCCAGTTCACGTGTACCACAATTTCCCATAAAACACACGTTCTACACGCCCATTTTTTCCCTTTTGGTCCCTTTTTTCCTCTGTTTGCAGCAGATCACTATGACAGTTATGATGATGCCAGTCAGCAGCAGGACGAGGACGATGGTGGAGATGATGACAGCAGGAGAGTACACTGCGGAAACACAAGACCGGGTTACACTTCATGCTTGCTACATGGAGTTCACACTGGACTGGCACTGATACCTGACCAACCACTCGCTGCACTTTCAACTGACACATTTTCCTTTGATACTGTATTAATGCTGTATTGAGATATATATATATATATATATATATATATATATATATATAAGAGAGAGGGCTATAACTGAAGCCATTCCAGAGAGACATGTGGGATGATGGCGTGTGTGCATGTGTGTGCTGCAGTACCAGCGTCCTCAAGAGGGCGCTGTTGGATTTCTATTAAAAGTTTCTGCAACTACGTCGCAGCATGAAATGCAGGAATTGTTGTACATCTGTCTAGATGCTGCTAGTAGAAAACATACGTTCTTCTCTTAACTCAACAGGAAGGCATCAAATAATCTAATGAGACAAGGAGGCAGACTAAACAGCTTGCTGTCAGCTTATACCAGATGTGAGGAAAGGACTGCCAATAACGATC
>VUQK01016164.1:0-12326 GCA_015106715.1 Bujurquina vittata
ACACACATATATATATATATACACACACACACACATATATATATAAGGATTGATTAAACTTTGTAGAAAAGCAGAGCACAAAAACAGTGAAAGGTGTGGTGGACTGTGTGAATACAAGGAAATACGATGTAAATATACAACAATATAAGAAAAAATTCTTCAGGGTGTCGCTTGCTATGAGTCTGGATTTTATTAAAAGAAAACTGGCAATTCTTATCATATAAATGACATGATAGGCATCAATGGCCATCATTCACTAGTCTCTTAAAATGAAGAGTTCTTGGACATTGCCTTTAAAATATATTGACTCGTGCAGTGCAGTCTGCAAAAACAATTACTGAGCACTGAGTTTCCTTGGGGTCATGGAAATCTGGTGCAGGATGAAACAGTGTCCTTCACATATAAAACGTAACACGCAGATTCATCGTCACTCTCTCTACAGACTGGAAAGGGTGTCTTTATGTCCCATAGCTCTCCATATGTTCATTCATCTGTATTTTTTTGTTCTTTACTTATCTGTCACCACCTCCTCTACTGCAGTATTAGGTCACGTATTCAACAAATGCAAGATTCCTGTATATAGATAAAGAAAAAAAATCTACAGTATGCTCATCCACACCCTTTGCTTTAAGGACAATCTCTAATATCGCAGGAGGACAAGTGGCTGCAGAAACCAAGTACTGCAGGATTAAGGTGGTGGTTTTGGTGGTCTGGCTCCAAATGGAAACTCAATATGGCTGTATGAAGAACTTTAGAGTCTAATCTTCCTATCAGAGCAGACTGTGGCACTAAAGCACAGCATGCTACTTTCTTTAACAGGCCTGTAAACGTTCTGACAGCATTTATGGCACAGTGACAGAGTTGTTATGGCAAGCGAGGGAGTGATACAGAGGCTGAAAGAGTTAGTCAAGATCTCATCTGTTGGAATAGCTACACCATTAGTTGCTTATGCTTTGTGGTGTTTACATCAAAGTTAGCAAAAAAATAAATAAAAAAATAAAAAAATAACTAAAGCCAGTTATGTGCTGAATCCACTGTTTTTTCCTGCTAATTAGATCCTTTGATCAAAATGACCACCCATGCTTTTATAAGCCCGAGCATCCCTAACAATATTTTGTGAAATGCAACATATTAAGAACAGACAAGCGTATGCAGTGGAAGGGCATTGCATAGCAAGAAGAATACAGAGGACACAGATCAGTGATTACTTGCCCCAGGAAGAAGCTGTAAAATCCCAGTGTAGAAGCAAGAGAAGAAAGAGAAAAAGCTGCATCACAATCAGAATGCGAGAAATTGTACAAAGAGTGGCATGCAGAACAAGTGTGTATGTGTGCCTGAACTATGTTTTTGTGATTTATAAGCAACTATTATATTCGCTACGTTCTGATGTGCTAAAAGAAGCAGCCAGATTTCATTTTACAGAGAGCTTTGGGAGCATAGAGTGAAAATAAATAAAGAAATATGCTGAAGGAAAAAAGAATAAAGAGGGAGGGGGAGTTGGGGTATGAAGAAGAATGAAGAGAGTGAGGTGAGGACAGATTACATAGAAAAAAAAATCCCAAAGTATGTCTGCTTAAGGTAGGTCATCACCCTGTTAAAAATTTAGGAAAGAAAAGTTGGACTTAACGGCAGGCAGAGAGATATAATTGGCAACGGAAATATTTTTAAAAGTGTAATGTGCAAAAAAAAGAAAAAAAAACAACCAGTTTAGTAATGGAGGTGATAATGAGGAGATGAGAGAGGCCTCTTCTTCACATAAGACATAATAGGGGCCGGATGAAGGGAGTAAAGAAGGATGGCAGTGCAAAAAAGAGACAGGATCAAAAGACTCAGTGCTTGGGCTGGGTTTGTGAGAGGGAAAGCATGTGGAAGAGGTTGTGTGGGAGTGAAGGGTGACTGACCAGTGGGTTACACTACAAAAGAAAAGCTCTGTAGGGATTTCTGAGCAGTAAATACAAAGGAGTTGCTATGGGTCCAGCTAGGAGCCAGCAGTATAAAGCAAGTGGGGATACTCAAGAGACAATCAAAGCCAGTATGCATGGGGGTAATAATTTGTTTGCATGCTGGTTATCACGACTGTGTATGTCATACTCACACATGGCTTGCTTGATATCTTCCCCCAGTTTAGCTTGAATGAAGTGTTCACTGTATTTAGGCAAAACAAGGGCCAGGCTGCAGAGAATATGATGACAGTCGCACTTAAAGGTAACATTTTGTGGTCATTTGAGGAAAACTGCACAGTTTACCAGCGCATATATAATTTAAAAGATGTTTCTCAGAAGAAAAAAACAAACATATTTTGGTGCATGTTTGATGAATTACACATATGACTCCTTAAACGTATTTCTTAAATAATGGAGCCTGATGTTTGAAACAAGAGAGTGACCCCTGTTGGCTTAAGAAGCATCCTCCAACATTTGACATCTCAGTAGTTAGTGGAATTGAATTGACACAAAAGCAGCTTGACCAACCTTAAAGAAATAGATATTACAAAATATATATTTTGTAATATGTCTCACCTGTAGTCAGTTCCATTGACTGGTGCCCATGTGTAGGTCCTGACTCCTCGATCTATATACCTCTGTTTGGAGATAATGCATACAAAAAACATAAATAAATAACAAAATAATCAAAAACTATTTTCATCCTAAAACAGAAAGTCTGGCACATCATCATCAGCACCTCACTTGTATAAGTGGATAGTCCATAAAATCCCCACTGCAAGAGGATCTTCATTATAGAAAGCGACAACAAATAATGACTTCTTGCAGCGGGAAATACAATTTTAAATTGCACTGAAATTATACTGTAACTTGTGCCTGGGTTTGTCTATTGTACAAACTCCCATCACTTCCGTCACTGTAAAATGCTAATCCCCTTTAGTATTTTTGCCTTACCTCATCCTGAGCTTTCACCAGCGTGTTAATGGTGCGTTCTCCTGTCTCACCGTCAATCATCATTCTCCTGATCTACACATAGAGAAAACAAAACTGTGTAGTTACACTTTTATATGATGATTCACTGATGAGCAGTTATTTTAAACAGTTTGTCTCCTTTGCATCAACAAGTTATGGGCACCTGGAAAATGACTTGCAAAGACTAAGATTAGTAGTTTCATGACGAGAGATTTGGATACCTTTCTGTTTGTGTGGCAAGCATTGATTTTACATGTGTGTTTGGTTGAGGAGAATAGGGGCTTTTGTGTTTCTACATACTGTACCTCCACTTTGATGTCATTCTCCAGCTCAGCGTCCAGAAAGTCCAGAGTAACAGGCTCCTGAAATTTAGGATTCTGTGGAAAGGATAATGTTTCACTTTGAAGAGAGGCATAATTTAAGATCAACTACAAGCTACTCAATCTAAAGACACAAGACTGGGTCAGTGCAGTCAAAACAAAGAAGAAGCTTGATTCATCTTTAGACTTTTGATTAATTGAGCTGGTAATACTGCTTACATAAAAATATTCATTTTTAGACATATCAATTAATCTGACGTCTACTGAGCTGATACAGAAAAATGTTCCAGGGGACCGTTTGACAATTGTTATTCATCAGTTATTGTTCTTCACCACCAGTCTGCCATGGATTCTTCTCTATTTTGACAATAATAATAATAATGATGCATTTTATTTGTAAGTGCCTTTCAAACACCCAAGAATACTTTACAGAATTTAAAAAAAAAATAAAAAAATAAAATAAAATAAATGCACAAGTAAAGCAGATTAAGCTAAATTAAAATCATACTGCTTGTAACATTTTCAAAGCATATCATTAAGAATAATAAAGCACAAAAGTAAATTTTTGTATGTTTTAGGATTTTTTTTAGATTCAATAAAACAATAAAATCGTTCTTATCTTACACACAGCCTGCTGTAATGTCCCAGTGAGTGACACCAAACTAAAGCAAGGCTGCACAGTCATCAGTGTTCATAGTCACTTGCACTGTCTGCATCACGTCACTGTTTTGTGTCAATTTCATTGTGAGCAGTTTAGCTAAACTGGCTCACATGATGTCACTTCCTTCTGTTTCTTAAAAGCTAATTTTGTATGTGTGAGAACCTGCGGCTTCTCTTGTTAGAAACAACTACTTTTGTGTTTACAGGAGGAGGTTTGAAGCGTTCAGATCAGCTATATGAGATTCCTTCATTCCACTCAAGCTTTATTCCCTAAATGATTTTATTCAAATAAATGGCACAAAAAACAAATTTTAAGGTACTAAAAAATGGAAACTGTGCTCTGACCTCAACGTGTAACCCAGCTGCTAATTTAATTTATCAATAACTTAAATATGCATGTATTATTGTGACTTTTTAGACACTAACAATTAGACAACAATACTCTGATAAATTTCCAGTTTCACCCTGCATATTACTCATGAAACTTCAGTTGTTACCATATATAGCTAACAACTAGTAGAGATTTATACTTCTTTATACTAGGATTTCTTTATTATTATAAACAGAAATGTGCTTAAAGATGAAAAGTTTAAAGATGAAAGGTTTGAGAAATACCAGGATTTAGGTATTACAGTACTAAGTTCTGAAGGGCATCAGTAATTTGTACTGAGATGTTCTCTTCTGGTCAGTCATTAATTTTCCTCAACACATGACTCTAGTGAAATCCTGGGCATAGAAAAAATAGAGGCTAACATATGGCAGCACTTTGACTATATATCTGACATCAGACACAGCTGAATCAGATTTGATACAAAGTGACACTGAACTCTATGAATGTCCTCTCTTAAAAACCCTATACGTCTGAGTGGCTTTATGGTGGTATAAAATAGTAGCAGTAATCTTGTGCTTCTCTATAAAACAGCCATACATGGAATCTGATACCAGTCTGTCCTTAGTTTTTCACTCAAAATGAAGGGGAATGTGGTGAGAGCATAGCAGTGTTCAAGTGATGTTTTTTACATAGCTTCTTGCATGGTGGTATACATTGTACATGCAGTACTGCAAATCAAATAATATAGAATTTGACTTTAAAGTAGGCTATGTTGGAGACAGAAGAAGAACCTTGCTTTGGTTCAGTTTTAAAATGAAGATAAAGTGTGGGAAAATCAATAACTGAAATAATCATTTACACTAAAGGGCACGAGTCAAGGTTCTTACATGTAAGTGAAATAAATTGAAGCAACAAAGGAAGACGATGAGGACGAAGCATCTCAACATGAAAATGAGAAAAGAAAGAATAAAAGATCAAGAGGTACAACACTGAGTGATACAGAATTAAACATCAAACCTGAGCTAGGCAGGAAAGAAAACGAAGAGAACGGAAATGGGAGCAGTGGATGGTGTGAACAGCAAAGGAAATAAAAGATCAAATGAGACATAAGGAGTTAGAAAAGAAAGGGCAAGAAAGTAGGGGAGCACTGTATGTCAACAATGTAGTGAGTAGAGTTGGGATGTGAGATCAGAATGAAAACACTCTAGCAGCAGGGTAGGCTTGTGTGATGAATATGAAATATGCACAAACATAATCAAATACAGAGAGCTGAGACAGTGTGAAAGAGAGCGGCCCATCAGTATTCATACAATCTCCCATTCAAATAATGAGCATTACATACATAAAAAGTGTAGAGGGCTGATGGAAAACTAGCTTGTTTGAATTAACATGTGATAATTCAGATTTGGTGCTTATGTATGTTTGTATATCTGTGTTATTACAATAAGGTTGCCTTTGGCTCATGGATTTACAGACTTAAAGAAATCTAAAGGCGTATTGTCACGTTATTAATATAAAATATAATGACAAAACAGAACTATGGCAACTTTATTCTCCTTCCTCTACCCGCTGTATTTTTGCTACTGTGTAGTTGTTCACCTACACAGTACAAAAACTGCATTCTTCTCCAGAATCCAAGGTTTGACTAATGGACGGACTCTCCTCCCTAGTACCCCAGCATATACTTTCCCAAGAAGGCTGAGGAGTGTGATTCCCCTATAATTGAAGCACACTCTTCTTAAACATATACATCACCACCCCTGTCTGCCAATCCAGAGGCACTGCACCAGACCTCCAAGCAATGTTGCAGAGAGGTGTCAACAAGGACAGACCCAAAACATCCAGAGCCTTAAGGAACTCAACATGAATCTGCTCCACCCCAGGGGCCCTTCCACTGTGCAGTTGTTTAATTACATTAGTGACTTCACCCCCGTGATAGAAGAGTCTTCCCCCTCATGTCCTGATTCTGCTTCTATTACAGCTGCCATGAAAGGGGGATTGTGTAGGTTTTTAAAGTGTCCATTCCACCACCTGACTGTATCCTCAGTTGAGGTCAGCAGAATCCCACTAACACTGTATACAGTATGAGTAGAGGACCACTTCACCCTCCTGAAGAGTCTGACAGTTTGCCAGAATTATTTTGAGGCTGACCGAGAGTCTTGTTCCATGTCCTTGTCCTTACCAAACTCCTCCCACAACCAATCATCAGCCACTGCCAGTCATTGCCAGAGCCGCACTCTGCTTGGCCTGCTGGTACCTCTTAGCTGCCTCTGGAGTCCCATAGGCTAACCAAGCGTCATAAGACTCTGGTTCTGGGATTAATGACACAAAACACACCAATGACACTGCAGCTACAACTTCTTGCAACCACCCCCAGCAATGGAGGTGTAGAACATGGTCCACTCAGATGCAATGTCCCCAGCCTTCCTTGGAATGCAACTGAAGCTCTGCTGGATGTGGGAACTGAAGATCTGGGGCCTCTGCCAGATATTCCCAGTGAACCCTTATTATACTGTACGTTTGGGTACACCACGTCTGTCCAGCATCTTGCCTCACCACCTGATCCAACTCACCACCAGATGATCAGTTGACAACTCAGCTCCTCTCTTCATCCAAGTGTCCAAGACATATAGCCGCATATCTTCCTTGCACCTTGAGGTGGCTGTTTGTTGTGATTTGGTATAAATAAGAGTGAATTGAATTGAATCTGATGATATCATTACAAAATTAATCATCAACCTGCAGCAGAGGGTGTCCTGTTGCCATGTGGTCTTGAACATGGTTTTTGATCTGGAAAAACTGCAGTTAGCAAAGAAGTCCAATAACAGAACACCACTCGGGTTCAAATCAGTCAGTCAATCACACCCCTTCAGGTCACAGTCCCCCAGCAAAACAATGGAGCTTTAGATGAAGCACTCTTCAGCACCTCAAACAGTGACTCCAAGAAGTCTCCGAACTGTCAGCCAGGACTTGCTCCCCGACCCGAAGGTGCAGGGATGCAACCCTCTCATTTACCAGGGAAAACTCCAACATGCAGGTAGTGAACCAGGGGGATGCATGCATACCCGCTCCTGCCTGCCATGCATCACCTAGGGCAACTCCAGAGTGGAGCAGACTCCAACCCCTGGTCCAGGAAACTGGTTCCAGAGCCCAAGATGTGCAATGAGGTAAGCCTGACTATATGTAGTCGGTGTCTTCCAACCTCATAGATCAACCCAGGCTACTTCCCCAGTAGCCCCAGTTCCATGTACCACAAGTCAGTTTTGGAAGCCGGAGATCAAAGTGCCAGGACCTCTCCCCCGATCCACAAGGCACCAAAGCACTTAAAACCCCTCCTTTGGATGCCGGACCTACAGTGGGGAAGACCCATGTAGTCAATCCGGTCCCCATGGTCACCAGATGCTCCCCCTCGATAACCTGCCCTGAGCCTGGCTCCAGAGTCGGATTCCAGTAACCTGGTTACCTGGTAATAACCTGGTTAGGGTAAACTGGACGCTTGATTTTTATTTATTTTTTTGACATAAGGACTAAGACGGGCAGCACAGTGGCGTGGTGGTTAGTGCTGCTGCCTCACAGCAAGAAGGTCCTAGGTTTGATTCCACCTTAACCTGGGCCTTTCTGTGTGGGTTTCCTCCCATGATCCAAAGACATGCAGTTACTGAGGTTAGGTTAAACGAGGATTCTAAAGGTGTAAATGTGAGTGGTTGTCTATCTTCCTGTGTTGGCCCTGCAACAGGCTAGTGACCTGTAAAGGGTGTACCCTGCCTCCTGCCCTACGTCATGCCTATGTCATGTCCGCGACCCTGAACAGGATAAGCAGAAGAGAATGGATGGCTAAAGACCAGGACCAATTTGCCTTCGGAGACCCTACCAGGGGCAAATTATGGAGGGGAGCCATCTTTCAATTTGACTAAACAGTGGCATAAACAATTATGAAATGTTTTAAACCATTAACAGTTTTCACTTACTTTTTCTCAGTATGACCCCTGACACAGAATATACTCGCCCTGATGCATGCGCATAATGGCAAAATATACTCACATTTTTAAAACACGCACACATACAGTATACAGAGATCAAATATATGTAAACAGGGACAGAATTGCAAACTACAACAGAGAACAGGTACTCTCTGCAAAAGGTGATAGTTACCTATTGTTATTGCTTCTTCATCTATTGAAATCTCTTCATCTACAGATAATACTACGACTACTTCTGCAAACTACAGTACATCTACTTTATCTCACCTCATGAAATGTGACAGCATACTTATTACTGAGTCTGAGCTTCCTGTTACGAATCCTCTTCTAGGAAATTTATGAAAAGATTCACAGATAAACTTTGATGTCTCTGAATTTTGAGACGGATGAAATATTTTTGTGGTGGAGGAAAAAAGATGCACCAGCTTGCAAAAAATAAAAACAAATCATTTTTAGCTTTGCAGTACACATTAAATGAAGAAGACATGAACCTATAAACATTTATAAAAATACACCATGCCATAATCTAAATAACCCAGTCTCCTTATTTTCCCTGTTTACTATTTATAGACATTTTCAACTACTGTCTGTAAACATAACTTAACTTTACTTTCAGAAGCCAAATGTTGCAGTTATACTACATTTTTGTTTCTTTGTTTTGTTTTGTTTTTGTGGATTGAAAAATTCTAATTAATTAACCTACTTTTTTTAAACTAATAATTTAAATAAGTAGCTCAAGACACATTAGTCTTAATGGATCTAAGTGTGGAGAGTGGATTAATAGATGAAGTGCATCTTAAAGGATTTAAGAGGTGCTCTTCCGAAATTCTGGGCAGCATATTGACTTTATGCAACCTCTGAGTGCTTACCTGCCTCAAGCTGCAGGTAGTGCAATGCACAAAGATTTGCTGAAAAGTGCCAGAGGCCACCTGTGAGGTTCTGGCTAACTCATAATGGACCCCATCTTGATGCATGCCTGAGGCAAGAAGTCCTAATGCATTTATTTGAGGAATTGGCCTTTGACAGGTCAAGAAAGACTGCATCAAAGTTGGTATGCACTGCAGTAGCATGACAGTGGAGTAAGTCAAATTATAGTTAAGGCTGTAACTGTAAAACATTTTATCTGTTGAATATCCCAAAGGGCTTATTTTTTCTTCCATTCTTAAAAATATATTCCAGTTCATTGCCAAGTCTACATATCTATTTAATCCCATATGGGGGGGGGGTGACCTTCTAGCCAATATCTGAGGACTGATGATATCAAGTCATACTTTAACTGAGAAATATATTTGCTTTATGAAGACAGATGAGGTGACATAGTGAACATGGAAAAGTTTGAAAGGAGCCTGCACCATATGCTAACTAGAATAATATTCACTGAGTGCAAACAGTTACTGTGAAACCATGAAAAATGGTTCCAATATAATGTAATGCTTTCAGACCTACTGAGGTATGTATAAGACCCGATGCCATACCTTTGGCTGGAGATTGGGGTGCAGCAAGACATATCCGTTGGGATCTATGGCAAAGTAGTATCCATTTGGGCCAATCTGATGCAAAAGAGGAACAGAGAAAAATGAATCTAATATTTGTGTCTAGAAAATCCCATGATTGTGATACATTTACGACATAGCAGGGCACCATCAAAAAAGTATAAAATAAGTGCTTCACTGGTCCAAAAAACATGAGTACACAATGGAACAAAAGACCAGTAACTGATAACAAAAGCATTCTTATCCGTGAGGGAGACTGTAAAAGAGCAAGCCATCTAATGAATCACATCACTCACTAACTGCTCCAGATGGAAACATCTGAGCAAGTTCTTTACAACGGAGCAAGTCTTGTAAAGCTGCTCCTTTACATCAAATACATTTGTCTCCATGCATGTGATCACAAACAGGCATGGGTGTTACACTCACTGTGAAGCGTGGCGTGAGCTTCTTGATGTCATCAAGAGACACGTCAATCCCCATTACGCCAAGAATCAACTGATTCTGTCGCTAATGGGAAGTATGAGAGAAAAGATAAGGACAGCTACAACAATCACGCGTATACGTGTTCATGCATTTATTAACTATACCTCTCCATTTCTGTCATCTATAGTCTTGGTTCTGTTGAAGACAGGTAGTGTTCCAGTGATGACGAGACCCAACTCCTGATTGAGAATTAAGCAAAAACACAATTCAGCAATAATTTTGAGTAGATTAAATCAAGACTTTGAGCAATGTGGTTGATTTTTTTCATAAAAAATATAAATTTAAACATTACAAAAAACATACCAGAGCATCAAGGTATACATTAGTCCATTGGACTTGCTTGGCTTGCTTGTCTGCTAGAACCATAGGTCTTCCCAAGACATCTAGATATTCCTAAATGGGACACATAACACCATCTAATATTCCACATTGTTTTGAATAAAATGCATTCCTTGATTGGGCAAAATTAAATAACTTAAAAATCATCATCATAATAATAATAATCACCTGCGTGTTTATTCTGATGGCGCCAATGGAAGGAATCTCATAGAAGTAGCCTGAAACACCAAATGGGAGTAAATTAGTAAGTACTATTTTAATCCACTGTAACATAAAATGTAATGGTGTCAGCTGGGTTATCAGACACAAATAAATACATAAAATAATTGCCTTCCAGATTTCTTGCTTTTTCATCAGTGATTGTCCTTCTCCTTTTTGTATCATCTACAGGCTGAATAATGGTCGGTTCCCTGTTCGAGCTTGTTAAGATTTCCATCATCTCCACAAAGATGTTGACTTAACGGGCATGAAGACAGTTTTCTGGTTTCAAAACTGTTGCCCATTAATGCTGTGCCCTTTTCAGTCAGTTCTAGTATGTGTTATGCTGTCCTTAAACATATTAAGTTAGTTGAAATCACTCTGTGGACATCCTCATCTGGTTAGCAGAACATCATGTTCTCATCATCATCTCATACTAAGAACAGTTTAAGCACAGATGCACGTCAGGATGTGTGCTGTACCTTTGTTCGAGCAGGCCATCCATTGAATGGGTCCTTTGTCGTAGTTGTGTTGTCCTACTGAGAAGGTGAAGATCCTAACCTGAAGCATAATATTAAAAAAATGAGACAACCCCCAAAGCAGGAATGGTTTTACTGGTAGAGGCCACTGATATGTTTTCCCTCTCCATTTTTCAGTAAATAAACAACTAAAGTCATGAATGAAATCATTTTTTTGCATTTTAATCTAGCAAAAACACAAGAAAGTAAGAAACGGAACTTTTGAACTTTAGCCTGGATCATCTGCAAAATCACTCTGTTTTGTTTTTGTTCATATTTATCACAGCGTCCCAGCTATTTTGGAAAATGCACGAGGCCCTAGTTTCACACACACATCTGCCTTGTGAACAAATTTTTGCATAAAGAGGATGTGAACACAGAAACACAACCCAAAGGGACTTCCAAAAGGCAACATACACACAAGTTTATCGGTGTGTTGTATTGCTCATATTGTTTGATGTAAATCTCTTTACTCAAGTTTCCCTTTTTTGGATAAAATGCAATTCCCTATAAAGTTAATCATTAACTTTCAAAGTGTGGTAGAATTTGTTTCGGAGAGTAAGGATAGGGTTGGTTTGGATCTCCAAGGAATTAATGCTATTCAGTTTACTATCCTCTATAATGATGGAAACGTGTGCGTGTGTGTGTGTGTGTGTGTTCTGTATACCTTTTTGTCAGCATTGTATTTCTGCAATATGGTCTGGGCTCTTTCCTCTCCTCCATCAGTAAACAGCATGATAATCTTGTTGCAGTTTGCTCTGCTCACATTAGTCTATCAAAGAAAATAAAAGTTTTTATTTATTTTGTATTTTAGCCATGTGCTGTGTGAGGTCATCTCCAGTCAATTAGTCTTTGGGAGCATCTCACAATTTATCCCAGAGATAAATATTCATGCATTCCCAAAACCTTAGAGCACCCAGAGAAAATACACAAACTCCACAGCCAGGATTTGAACCCAGGACTTTCATGCTGTGATGCAACAATGCTAACCACTGCACCACCATGCTGCCTCTGTCAGTGACCTATGTGAGAGCAGACAAATCCTATGTGGATAAAAGCTTTTGTTATGAAGATCCAGCTGCCTTTCAT
>VUQK01016166.1:0-11874 GCA_015106715.1 Bujurquina vittata
TTTCACTTGGATGGGGACAAGCTTGTGATAGTATTTCGAAGGAATACTGATTATTATCACAGGCTGTCCCAGCCACACAGACACACAGAGAAACTCCTCATTGTTAAAATGGAGGACACCCCCAACCTCATATGCATACAAAGAGCTATCACATGAATGCGAACACCTTTAGGTCACGTGAGGTTGCATCCATATATGGGGACTGTGGGAGTGTTGATTACTGTACGCTGTAACCGGAAGTACCTGTGGTCATGTGACTTTCATTGTATACATGTGTAAATAAAAGCGGCGGTCAGCAGCCAGCTCGGGTGAAGGTTTCCTCTCCTCTGTGTCTTAGGGATGCAGAGGGAGATCTCCTCCTCTGTGTCTGTGAGGGATGCAGAGGACGGCCTTCCCTTGCAAGTAAAATGCGAGTTGTGCGTTTGTTCCTTGTTTATTAGTTGTTAAAATGATCTTGAACCCATCAATAGGATCACTAATATCCAGCAGAGCAAAAGCAGTTACCTCTTATATAACAGTCATTCTTTTCCACTTTTTCTCTGTTCTATTCTTCTTAGGTCAATGCAGAAGAATTCAGAGACCGAAGAGAAAGAAGAGGAAAGTGCAGAAATAAGGAAGAAAAGAGATGCACAGCTGGAAGAAGAAGCACAACGTCTGAAGGAGGAGGTGGAGAAGCTGAGGGTGGAAATGGAGAAACTCGAGGAGTCGCAGAAGCACTGGGAGGAGAGAAAAGAGGACGACATAAAAGAGGAGGAGCTGGACGAGGAAAAGAGGAAGGAGCGGGAGGAGGAGAAGAGGCGAGAGGAGGTGGAGGAGCTCAGGAGGGAGCACAAGAAGGAGATGCAGAGCTTGGTCTCCGAATACAGCAGCGCGCAGAGTCACCTGCAGGCGCGAATCGTGGCCTTGGAGAACGAGTGAGTAGAGGAGAGACGCGAGGAGATACGGCACGCAGAAGCAGAGGGACTCTGGGTGAAAAATGTGCAGGTATGTGAGAAAGGTGTGTGTTTCTGTATATGATTTAACTGCAGGCTGCGAGAGCGGGAGGAGCGGTGCAGGAGGAGGGAGCCTCGATGTGACGACCTACAGCTGGGGAGACTCCAGGAGAGACTGACGGAGAGAGACCAGCTCATCAAACGATTAGTGGTGAGAGCGCACTCAAAAACTCTATAACTTGTTCAACCAAGCTATTTTAAAACAACCGAGTCAGGTGATTTATGATCATAATATATTTTACACAGGAATGGTTTTTTTAATGGATCGATGACAGATATTCTAAAATGTTCTAATGCAATGATGAAGGTTTTTAAGAGTCAAGGCTTCTGCAGGAGTACATCTCTCAACTCTGGATATGTTAGCCATGTTTCGCTGATATTACAGTTATCGATAAATGAGCCTTTTTCACATGTTCATTTTACTTGGACTGTATCATACAGTTTTAATCTAAACAGTAAGCATACCTGATACAGTCACATATGGACTGGACTGGTTCTTATATACCACTTTTCTAATTGAGGACTAAAAGCACTTTTTTCTATACTCAATTGGTTTCTATCAAACATTCACACTCCAATGAAAGCAACTTGGGGTTCAGCATCTTGCCCAAGGATACTTTGGCATGCAGACTGGAGCAGCCAGGGATCGAACCACCAACCTTCCAATTAGTAGGTGACCTGCTCTACGTCCTCAGCTACACCCACCCTTGCCATATAATATGTTTTTGCTCTCACCAAAGTCAGGTCTTTCCAAAAAACCCTGGTTTGTTCTTCTGGGACATTCCGAGCACTCAAAAACATATATGAATCCATGTATTGTATCTGTGTGTTTGTAGGGCTGTATGTTCTCACTGCATCAAAATATTCATATTCAGTTATTCAGAGGAACACCCTGCGCACTGTCATACCCAATTTGGCATGGATCAGAGCTTCCATTATTAAATTATATAAGTTCAGGTGTAGCATCTTCCATTCAGCTGGGCTTTATTTTGAAGGGCGTTCTACAATATTTATTTCATATATGAGAAAGCTTAGAGAATATGAAAAACGTTTTTATGCCTTGTTGAGGTTCTTCCTTCTAACCTAAATAGTTAGAGGTGATGAGATTTCAATAAAATCGACACCTATAATGTTTACATATCATGTTTATATTTCCGTGGTCATGAAGGACTCCACGCAGCTTTCCGTTATATTTGCCACACCAATGGGCCAACTCCTGCTAGGACAGAAAGATGAAACCCCTGGTACTGTAGGAAACATTTTCACAATTAAAATATAACAACTGTAGTATAAAGAAAGGGGAAAAAGGGGAAAAGTAACCAAAAAATCCAAAAACCAAAAAAGAAACAAAAGCTGAGACAAAAAATATCCAAGACTGAAAACTAAAGCTCTACTGGCTGTCAAAAGAATCCAAAAATACAACAAAAGGAGCAGAAAGTAAATGGAGCACAACAGGAAACGGTAACCTGTGAGGATCACAAGAGAGAAACATGCACTGGAAATAGACAGACAGAAATATAACAAGGAGAAGTGGAGGACACCTAAATGACTGATTACACACAGTGAAGCAGCCCAACAAGAGTGAAGCAGACAAAAAGAGGAAGTAAAACCAGCAGAGACATGGTGTAAGTGATGAGCAAAACAAAAAGAAATACCCAACAGTACGCCTGATGATCTATTTATTATCTGTACCATAGAGCGCTGTTGTTGCACCGGCTGATCCATTACGATAAACTTGGGCACACACACACAATCTTGCCAAAATTATCCATTAATGTCGCAAATATATATAAATACTTGGCTGAAAATAGTCCACATTAATTATCCTATTTACTCCTCTTTGAGTGATGATTGCTAAAAACTACAGTGCTCATTAATTTTAGGAAATGAGTCTTTTTAAACAATAAAACTCTATAATTGTGACCCTTTTTTTTAAATAGTGCTGACTGCCACAGATAGGCTGTGGAAATTGGCTGGTTTGGGGCTTTTTAATGGATTTGCTAACAATTTGACAGATAAAGAAATTAAACAGCATTATCTTTAAATGTTTGTATTATCCTTTTAGATCACACTGTGTAAAGATAACTAAAATAAATATGTTTGTAAAGCATTACAATCAATACAACTAGGTATTAATACACTATATGGAGAAATGTATTGCGCCACACCTCTTTATCTTTGAATTCGGGCATTTTCAGTCATGGTAATATAGTGTATTTATAGTTATTATCAATATATACATTTTTATATTTGAACACTTTGGCACAGAGATGGTTGCAGGCTCTTGCCATCTCCCTATACGTGTATCTTCAGTATAGAAACAAACCAAACACATAATAAACAAAGGTAAACTAAACCTGACAGATAATGTTACTTCCTCTTTCTGTAGCTTGTGTAGAAATATTGCTATAGTAAATTTGTTTGGCCACAGTAACGTTGTAGAGAAAGTCTGATATTGTGACTAGTTCAAACGTTTCTTGCTAAATTGCTCTGAAGGTGCCCCCACTGGGCAAACAGGAATGATATCTAGGCTCGAGAGTTTATGCTTGACCTTGGAAACAGTTTTCATTAGCAGATTGTGTTTGCTCAGGAGCCCTGAAACTGAAGCTGTTTAAAGTTTCCATTCATTTGGACACCTCTGTGCCCTGGTGGTGCATTGGAATTGTGTTAAATAGCAGCACAAACTCACTACCTTGACATATCCTTAGCATAATGCTGCCTTGTATTGATTTCTTGGAGGTTGTTTTGTTTTCCTGTGGGGACTGAGGGGGGTCCACGGGCCCATATTATGCCCATGAGCGCTCTGACTGCAGCATCCCTGGTTTGATTTCCTTCAAGGGCTTTTGTTGCTAAAACTTTCTCCCTCTCTCCTCTATATCCCCTCTATCCAGTAAAGATAAATTACCAATAACAAAAGAAAAAAAATCATCTTTATCTGTTTTGTCAAATAAAGATGTTAAACACGGACTGATAATTTCAGCTGCTCAGATTCACACTCTTCATAAAGAGTTCCAACAGTAGCAAGCTAAAAATCAGAATCACCCAGTGTTTTGAGACTGAGCATTGAAATCTGGCTGCATAAGCGAGCATTTTTCACAAATCATAAATATTTAAATGACTCAGACTAAACTCAGTGGAACGGTGCCTTCATTAATCATCAGTGGTCATACGTGCGTAGGAGAAAACTACATTTTCAGTGTCCTCTGACAGAGAGCTGCGTCTACCATCTGTGTGGCGTGAGAGAGCTTGGCAAACATTTACGCCCTCCAGACACAACTCAAACCCCACAACTGCAACAACAACAAGAACAACAACAGCACCAATTGTGAATAAGGCCAGTGAAAATCCTTCCTCATCCTCCTTCCCTCCAGGAGGAGAGGCATCAGCTGCAGCTACACCCTCCTGTTGCCGGGGACAACAGTAGCCCCGGGCTCCGTGACAGCAAGTCCCGCCCCGGGAGCGTCACGCCAACCATGAGGGTGAGTTTGTGTGTCCGGCTCATGAGCACAAATGCGGTCATCAGAGCGGGCCTCCTTCTAGCCAGAAGGGCTCACTGGGCCGAAGCCGGCTTCTGTTTCTGGGGCACGAGGCGGTGAAATGCACAAGTTCACCCACTCGCCACGTCACCAGTGTGCGTTCACGAAGACGTCCCCCCCACCCCCATGGAGTGATTCCATCCTCACTCTGCTTTGCAGATGTGTGAAGACACTATTTAAAAAGATGTGGAAACTGATGGTTTATTTAGGTTTGGCATGTTATAAGCTCACATGCAAACATGACATTGATTTTGAGGCGTTTGTGTTTTTAACTAAAGCCTGTCAGCAGTGTGACTAACAATCTGAGGCTGCGGTACGGTGCAGGATTGTGTGTACTTGGTGTCTGTTATGGATATGTGGTTACGAACCATCTGGGATGGTACAATTTAAAAATACTAATATGCATCATCACCTTCAGCTCGTTGACAGCCGCGTATGATGGTTGCAGGCCACCGATTTTTTTTTTATTATATCCATGCTTTTGTTGCAGTATGCTTCAGTGAAACTTGACTTTTCTGAGAAACTTACAGGATGTGTCTTCTTCTCCTGTGATGCCTGTACATTTAATACATCAAACAAAGCTGATGATGCTCTGCTGTTTAGTTTTAATACACATTTTTAAAACATAAAACATTTCCTTTTAACAGGTGATTTGATCAAATGTATTACTTAAAGAGAAATAAAATGTGCATTTGCCTGGGGACTATTTTCAGCTTCTGTTTAATACATATGTAGTATGTCCAGGAACATATGTGGCTGAAAATAAACTAAAGTGGTCTTCATAATAAATAAAAATGTGTGGCTTACTAATTTAACTGATATTATTAAACTGACTAATGGGCACGGACTTTGCAACATAAACTTATACAGTACTATGCAAAAGTCCTGAGTTACCCCTCATTTCTTTATGTTTTGCTTCAAAGCAGACGGACTTGAACAATAGTTCTCCAGACTGTCATTCAAAGTTATTCTTTGGACATTGGCTGCTTTTCATTTCATTTTCAGTCCAGACTTTTTGAAATTTGACAGACGGGCTGGGCCAGCACCAGAGCAATACATATCAAACATGAACATAAAAAAAGGCATTACAGTGTTAATACTTAAATTTACCTTTTGTGAGAACAGTGTTGTTTTTGTCAGTGCATCAAAGTCTTATGTTTGTTGTAGCAATTCTCAACATAGTCATATTTGATTTGATTTGATTTGATTTAATTTTGGCAATTCTGTACCAATCTTTGATGGGCTGGATTAAAAAGACCAACGGGCCGGGTATGACCCCAGGCCGTAGTATGCCCACCCCTGATCTACGGCCATCTTTAAAATACGGTGGAGGCTCTGTTATGGTTTGGGGCTGCATTTCAGCCAGTGTTGTTGGAGATCTTGAAAAGTAGCATCAGATTTTGATCCACCGCACAACACAAGCATCTGATTGATTGATTGGTAACAGCTTAATTTTTTCCAGCATGGAAATACTCCCAAACACAGAAAAAGCATACTTGGATAGAATAACGTACAATGGAACACTATCAGTCATGGATTGGCCTCCTCAGAGCGCAGACCTCAACATTATTGAAGCAGTGTGGGATCATCCTGACAGAGAACAGAACAAAAGGCAGCCAACATCCAAAGAAGAGCTTTGAATGTCCCTCAAGAAGCCTGGAGAACTATTCCTGAAGACTAGTTATAGAAATGAGAAGAAAGCTGCCTCAGAGAGTTCACACTGTGTTGAAGAAAAAAGGTGGTCACACCATATATTGACTTTCAAGCTTGTTAGAACTGTACAAACTCTGTTTTTGACATACATATTGTATTTCCATGTATGTTAGCAGATGTTTCAATAAATCGTTGCACCTATTCCCCATTTTTATACCAGAACATAAAGAAATGAAGGGCAGCTCAAGACTTTTGCACAGCACTTTATATTCTATCACAGTGCTGGATGGTGTAAACGGCCAAATTTAAGTAATCCCTGTGAGCCAGAAGCTCGTGCGTCAGACTGCTCTAAAAGCTCAGTTTCACTTTTTTCTCCTCTTGGATCTGCGTGGCAGCTCTGGCTGTGAGCAGAGAAGCCTCAGCCACCTGCTGTTAAGATCTTTTACTTTTCACTGGCAGCCAATCAGAAGAAAGTTGGATGACCTTGAAGTGAGAGGAGCTTCAACAGCTTGTTTCAGACAGAAGATGAACTGAGGCTCTGCACCATCATCCAGTAAAAGCTAAATAAGGACCATTTTGAACAGTCATGCAAAGCTGCTCTAGTAGAGTCCAAGAATAAAATATGTGGACCTGGATATGAGAGCAAAAGATCTCCTTTAAACAGATGAAGGGAGATCTTCTCCCTTCAAAGAGGAGATATCTTTGTAGCTTTTCAAGCTTGTTGCCTGCATGTACTCTGAGTGCAACTCGGTGTGTTTCCAGACTAATATGAACTATGCTGTTTTGTCAAAAGTCTCTTACCTGCATGTGAATTTGGGTTTCTTTGGACAGAAGAAGCGTGTGGAGTCGCCTCCTCGCGTCACCAGCACCCCCAGCGCCGGCAGTCACAGCAGGAGCATCTTTCTGCCGCACTCCTCCTCCTCGTCTTCCTCCTCCCCCTCTGTCCATCAGCACTCCTCCTCAACCCTCCCCCACCATTCCTCCTCCCACCCTCAGACCTCGCCCCACTACTCCACCTCCTCTCTTCCGCACAAGCACACCTCCATCCCCCTCACCCAACATTCCTCCCCCTCCCTATCTCGCTCTGCCAGATCCCGGACCTCCTGCGTCCCTCCAACCCCAGCGCCGACAGCACCTCTCCCCGTCTGCCCCTCACCTCAAACGGGCATCCGATACGTGTCCCCCTCCTGCCTGGAGCCACATGCACACCTGCAGGCCCACTCAATCAGGTATGAAAGTTGTAAAATTTTTGGCTTTGTTTTAATTTCAGTTTAAAAAGGCTGATGCGTCAGCAATCTGACTTCTTCAGGATAAGATACCAAAATCACATTAAATCAAGAAAAGGCAAATTTTAATTTAAGGCTTACTGGGGTTATTGCACTTTTAGCAAGTTACATTAACAACATTTTAATTTCATATAAATATATGATAAAACCAGCATGAGCAATACAACAGTAACTCTTAGTGATGACATTAATTAAACCGATACAACAAGGACTCTGATCGCTGGCATAAAATGGATGTTGGGATTAATCAGCTGTCAGTCTGTGTTAATCTCAGCATTTAGTTTAAGATGAATACCAGCTGTAGCTGCATGATGCAGATCTCTTGGTGCTGCATGGACAATCATCTTTCATGACAGCGTGGCTGGTGGTGTTTTCAGAATTTTGAGTCTGTATGTGTGTCATGGTGGCAAAATGTTCATCTGTGGCAGGAACTACCACAAAGGAAACTTTAAGTGACAAAAAAAATCCTTCCACATAATCATTAGTGAATAATGCTGATCATCCTGTTACAGAGTTCTACTCCGAAACCTTCACATTCGTGTGGATGTTACTTTGACATTTACTGCCAACCTAAGCTCAGTGCAAGTATAGACTGTATATAAAAGATGGCACATGGCCACTGTGTGAAGCCTCATACTGAGCATTTTTGCAGTTGCCATCTCAGTGTTTCGTTTTGCTTTTTTTACTCTAATGAGGATAAGTTAAAAAAATATTTTTTATATACATATATATATATATATTTATTTATTTATTATTAGTTTTTTAACCCTTCATTTTTTGTTCAATAAGACCTTAAAGTCTTCAGGACAGTCTTTAGTGAGGTCATGGATCAGGATGCAGCTGAGATTAAAATAAAAGTGGACATCTTGATGATGGATATTATCTTAACCGTGAGTACTCATTACTGTTTGATCGTAAAATAACCTAATGACTACAGAATATTTATGAAGATGACTGTCAACATTAAATGGAGTGGTACGCATTATTAGGTACACCTTGCCAGTACTGGGTTGGATGCCCTTTCTGCCTTTCTGCGTAATGTTTTGTGGCATAAATTCAACAAGGTACTGGAAACGTTTGTCAGGGATTCTGGTTCATACCATTTTGGTCCTGGCATCACAGGATCATACAGTTGCTGCAGATTTGCTGGCTGCACATCCATGAGGTGAATCTCTTGTTCCACCACATCCCAAAAGTACTCTATTGTACTGAGATCTGGTGACTGTGGAGGCCATTTGAGGACAGTGAACTTGTTGTGTTCAAAAAACCAATTTGAGATGATTTGAGCTTTGTGACATGGTGAGTTATCCTGCTGGAATCAGCCATTAGAAGATGGCTACACTGTGGTCATAAAGGGATGAACATGGTAAGCAAAACTACTTGAGTAGGCTGTGGCATTTAAACAGTGCACAGTTGGTACTAAGGGGCCCAAAGTGTGCCAAGAAAATATCCCCCACACCACTACATGACAGGATGGATCTATGCTACCGTGTTGTTCATGTCAAATTCTGAGGCTACCATCTGAATGCTGCAGAAGAAATCAAGTCTCATCTGGCCAAACAATCAGACAATCTATTATGGTCCAATTTTGGTGAGCCTGAGTGAACTGTAGCCTGAGTTATCTGTTCTTAGCTGACTGGAGTGCCAGTCAGTGTGGCCTTCTGCTGCTCTAGCCCATCTGCTTCAAGGTTCAACATGTGCATTCATAGATGCTCTTCTGCATACCTTGGTTGCAGTGAGGAGTTATTTGGGTTACTGTTGCTGTCCTCTCAGAAGCAATCTGGCCATTCTTCTCTGACATCGAGGCATTTTGTCCCACAAAACTGCCGTTCACTGCATATTTTCTCTTTTTTTAGACCCTTCACTGTAAATCTCAGAGATGGTTGTGTGGGAATATCCCAGCAGATCAGCAGTTTCTGAAATACTCAGACCAGCACGTCTGGGACGAACAACCACATCACGTTCATTCTGATGATCAGTTTGAAATTCAGCAGGTGGTCTTGACCATGCCTTCATGCACTGAGCTGCTGCCATGTGATTGGCTGATCATTTTCACATACATTCATACAACACTTTATTCTTAAAAACACCTCAACATGCTGGCGATTGAGCCACAAACCTGCCAGTTAGTACACAACCTGTACCACAGGTCTCACAGCTGTGACTGTTGCATCTTATCCTAAAGAAGGTATTCAGTAAATATCAGTCTTTATAAGTTGAAAGAAGTGCATCTGACTCAAGTGTCTGCTGCTTTCCTGTTCTCTCTTTTCTGCCTGTGATTGAATGCCTCAGTAGAACAGATGTCTTTTTGTTCCTCATTTTTCTCAGTTAGTTATGATTAAAAAACTATACCTGTCTGTGTCTTGTGTTGTGCAGGGGCCCATACCTGGAACAGAGGGGGACCGAAGGGCTGAAGCAGGAGTGGTTCACCAAATACTTCTCCTTCTGAGCACAAACACACACACACACACACACAGCTGCAGGTACATCTCATATCCACCTCATTGCTTCTTATACACATCTGTTTGCTTCCCACAGACTCAAATACACACAGACATGCACACATACAGAGAACCTTGAAACCAGACAACCACATCAACAGACATATGGGCTCATCACCAGCAAGGCCATTTCAAACATTGCCTCAAAGCTCAACCAAAAAGTGCTTCTCAAACACATGCCTGACCTCTTCTCAGACATTGGCCTGCCTGCCAGATCTTGTTTGTATAGTTTGGAATGTCTCCAAATGTTGTTGTTTTTTTTTAAGGGACGTCTTCCTTTTTTTAATGCAACTGTTGCCCTGATCTCATCGTGTAACGATTCCAGGCAGGTGTTCATTTAAAAAAAACTTACAATAAAAGAAAATAAATCAATCAATTACCAAGTGTCTCTGAGTATGGAAGCATTCGACATATTCAATCAAGATCCACATCAAAATGGACACACACGACTCACCATACCAAAATGAAGCTTGTTCCAATGCAAAAATGTATAATAATCTTAATGATGAAATTGAATAAAATATTTTGTTTTTGTATATGCTTCGTTTTTTTGTTTGTTTTTAAATGCATTCTTTGAGATTTTTAGCTCCGATGCTCAGGTTGCGTTCAGGGCATCACCTAAAACATTCAGACCATGTAATGCTTGAATACCCACTGTCTGTTCATACTTTATGCACTGCAAGTAGTACACGGTACAGGAAGGTGGATTTGCAATGTTTGAAGTAGCTGAAAATCCATCAAGTCAAGACGGATACAAGACGGTGCATAATTAATTGCACAGTAAGTTTTGCTGATAAATGATCCACTTGAAAGTCTGTAACTGGCTAATTCATCAATTTAAGTAACCGACAAATCAAATTATTTTATCTTATCTTTGCAAAGATTACCATATTCACCTGTCAGACTGTTATTCTGACAGCTGACTTGTTTTCATCATCTCAGGACTTAAAGTTCATTACCTCACAGATAATATACACTTATGTTTTTGAGGTATCCATTTTTTCATACCTTCCTGAAATTTATCCATATTTTATATTTGTGTAAAAAGAAACCCTCAAACAGAAATCTGGGAGTCTTAGTGTTTAGTTTCACCTTTCCAGAGGCACACAGTGCACCCGGCTTTCTTCATGGTTTGATCACCTTTATCTACTGGGATAAACAAACTACTCCCAAACAGTTGTTTATACTTCATTTACTATTGAAGATGTTTCACAGCTCACTGGGCTCAACTGAATACACCAGACTACCTCCTGGTGGTGTTTTTATGTATTACAATACATCTATCAGTTTTATAGCGAGGGGAGTACTTCTTGTCCAATTGCTTATCCAGTTCAGGGTCGCAGGGGTGGACAGCCTAATCCCAGCTGTCATAGGGGGAGAGGAGGGGGACAGCCTGGGCAGGTAGCCAGGATATAACATAGCAGACAACCATTCAAACCTACAGCCAGTTTTGAATCTCCAGTTAATCTATGTGCATGGGAAGAACATGCCAACTCTGGCAGATTCAAACCAAGAGCCTTCTTGCTGTGAGGTGACCAGCTAAATACCCTTGTATACCGCAATAATGCCCAAACCTATAAATTATATTTATAAACCTCAGTAACTACTGTGCCTCATGTTTGATATTTTCTTACACTTTTTATAGTAAAACATTTAGAACCCTTAAAATTAGTATTTATTATGGTGCTTCACTGGGGCACAGAGGTGAACGTCCTGCCCACAACAGATTTACCTGTTTAACATACTGTTCGCACTGCATTTACATACCGTATTTCTGAGACTTACCGTATTTTTCGGACTATAGGTCGCTCCGGAGTATAGGTCGCAACAGCCAAAAAATGCATAATAAAGAAGAAAAAAAACATATATAAGTCGCTCCGGAGTATAATTCGCACTTTTGGGGGAA
>VUQK01016175.1:9349-31849 GCA_015106715.1 Bujurquina vittata
CAGCACACAGCCCGCCTCTGCAAGTGAAGCCAAATGAAAGGCTCACTAGGCGGCCAGCCCAGTGTTGTCATGTGGCCACTAATCTCACAGAAGTGCGGACATCAACAGATGACACACACACACACACACACACGGGCAGAGATTCAGAGTGGTCTGGTGTTTACCATGAAATCTGGCTGAGACACAAAGATCACAACTTGTACACAGTGTAAAATGCATTTATTTATCCACTGTGCTGTAATTTAGAAATTGATTTAATCACTGGCTGTCCAACTGGAATTAAATGAACAAAAGTGCCAGAAAATGAAAAGACCTGTAAGCTGTTCGCTCTACTTTCAGCCTGCAGTCTTTCTACACCTACGATAGCCACAGTCTTACATCGTTAGAACTGTATCCAAGGAAGAGCATTATGAATAATGAGGTGCTTCAAATATTAAAGAGATCTTTGGCTTTAATCTTTAACCTGTTAAAAGTGAACTATCCTACCAACTGAAAAAGGTCTTATATCTTTAATAATACCATATATAATTAATTTGGTCATTATTTTAGCCAAATTTTACATACAGAAAATGAACATTTAAATATTTAAAAAACCCTTTCACACATAAAACAATTCTACAAAATAACTAAGATTATTTAAGACTTATGCAACATATTAAAACTTATTAAATAAACTATTAAATAACACTTTTATGTTTCAGATTTGTGAGGTTCTGGCTGGATTCTGCATGTAAGCATTTAATGTGAGTATCTGTGTAATCCAGTATTATCAAAACTAGACTGCATGTAACCCCAACATGACCCCATTTAGTGGCAAACCGATAGCAGACTAACTCAGTCTTATTGTGTTTTATTGCCATCTCGATGCATTGAAGCAGTAATAGAAAGACTCTGAGGTGACCGGAAGGAAGCCTGATTACTTAATGCATCATAACAATGTCAGTACTCAATTATAGAAAATGACCCATGAATTCAAGCTCTACTTAGAGCTAAAGCTTTGCGTTCTCTCCCCCTAAAAACTGCTCTCCAATGCAAATATCTAATCAGCCAATCACATGGCAGTCAGAGCATTTAGGCATGCAGACATGGCCAGGACTGCCTCATAAAGTTCAAACTGAGCACCGGAGAAAAGTGATTTAAGTGACTTTAAACATGGGGTTGTTGGTGGCAGTCTGTTGGTGGTCTGACTATTCCAGAAACTGCTGATTTACTGGGAAAAATAAACAATCTAAGAAGATAAGAAGAAAGTATATGTCCAACTTTACAAGTCTAGACTCTAACATGGATTATATAATTTCCATTTGGCTCTATCATATTCTTTAGTTTACTCTAAGGGCAGTTTAGATCTCAGAGATTTGCCTGTTTTTGTATGCTTTCCCCGCAATGGTAGTGTTAACAAGTGTTGGGGGAGCTGACCTTTAATCAGCGCTAAAGGCCAACTTCAGTCTGTAGCTTGAGCACATTATGGGATGATAACAAGCCGAACCCCAGAGAGGGAGGCGCTGCAGTTGTTGTAATGAGCCATGCTGTCCGGCAGGTGGCACTGCTGAATAACTGATCACCTGCTGAAGCTGAGGCGGGTTTCCTGAGGTAACTGGCAGACCCTCGGGACATCATTGAGAAAATGACACAGATCTCAGTTCTTTTTCTTAACACACTTTTTAGCGTCAATAAGAGATGCTGGTAATAGGTTTCTGCTTAGTAGAACAAAAATAATATTAATAAAAGTATATATGCTTTATAGCCTTTCCCGCCCTTTCTTTAGATTTTTTAAAAGTACCACATGTGCTTTCTTTTCACCAGAGTAATACACACTTACCAGTCACTTCATTGGGTGCACCTGGTCAACTGCTCTCCCATGCAAATATCTAACCAGCGGCTCAGTGCATTTAGGTACGCAGATATGGCCAAGATGACCGAGGGAAGTTCAAACTGAGCATCAGGAGGGCGATTTAAGGGACTGTGAATGTGGCATGGATATTGGTGCCTGAAACTGCTGATCCACTGCTTCTCCTCACTGAATCAATGGCAGGGTTTATAGATAGTGGTCCAAAAAAAAGAGAGAAAATATCTAGTGAGCGGCAGTTCTACGCGTGAAAAGCCGTGTTCACGCTGGAGGTCAGAGAATGGCCAGAATGCTTTGAGCTGATAGAAAGGCGACAGCAGCACAATTAATCACTCGCTACATCCAAGGAATGCAGCAGAGCAGCTCTGAATGCACAACATGTTGAAGCAGATGGGCTACAGCAGCAGAAGACCACACGGAGTCCCACTCCTGTCAGCTAAGGACAGGAAGTGGAGGCTATAGTTCAAAAAAAAAAAAGAGAACAGAAGATTAAAAAAATGTTGCTTAGCCTGACGAGTCTCAATTTGTGCTGTGATATTTGGATGTAGGACCAGATTTTGGTGTAAAGAACATGAAAACATGGATCCATCCTATCTTGTCCATCCAACCATTCAGGTGATATGAATTGGTGATATGATGATGTCTTGGCACACTTTGGGTTCCTTAGCACCAAATTGAGGATCATTTAAATGCCTTAGCCTGCCTCATAACTGTTGCTGTCCATGGCCATCCCTTTATGACCTCAGTGTACCTATCTTCTGGTGGCTGCTTCCAGGGTGATAATGCGCCACGTCATGTTAAGCTCAAATCATCTAAACCCGATTTCTTGAACATGACAATAACCTCCATAGTTGCTTTCAATCGAACAAGAACACATTTGAGATGCGGTGGAATGGGCCGCATTTTGGAAATTCAAAAAACTCAAAGTATGAATGAAATTAAAACACCTTCTTGTAAACAGGGGACATTTAATTGGCTCTGATTTCATCTCACAGTTTGAACCTTTGCCACTGACTTGCAAGTTAAAGGTTGGAAATCGCCCATCGTCGTGTTTTCACCACCTAGTGTAAAAGGGGGCGCCGTCTCAAAGCAGTTCTTACATTTCTGTGCAAACAATAAAACAACAACAAAAGAAAAAAAAAGAAAGAAAAGCTGACAGAATATTTACACTTTACAATGGCTTTTAAACATGTTACACTTAAAATTTAATAAACAGTACATTTAGGTTTTACAGATGGCATAAAACACTGAACAGCTAATTGACACAGCAAGAACAAATATTTCCCAGCAGAGCAGTTGTTCTGTTGAACACGTCCAAAACAAGGAACAAACCCACATTTGCACACTACAAAAACACAATGCAGCTATGCAGGGTGTGACTGACTTCAGTCATTCTGCAGCGGTGACAGAACAAGCACTGCATTTGGACACACTGCAAATACAAAACAAAAAAAAAAGCCTTATCCAAACACTGACACGTTGCGCTGTGAAGTTAACAATCGAATCCCTCAAGTCAACAAATAATGCTGAAAAAAAAAAGTGCCTAACTCAAGCTCTGGGGTGTAATGAACGCTGCTGTGAATTCGTGAGTGAGCTCAGCTTTCGAGAGCAGTGATGTCATAGAAAATAACAACAGCAATGCTGTGAAAGCAACAAAAAGAACAGGACAGATACGGTAAAACATCTCGCTGGAAAGCTCGCAGCGCTGAAGTCATCTGGCTTGGCTCGCCCTCTCAAGGACGAAGCGAGCGCAAACATTAAACATACAAACGCCAGGATTAATGCTGAATTGTTTGGTGTTGGTGTAATTCTCTGGAACACAGTCAGTCTGTCAAAGTGTGTTGACACTCCCACAGCGTTTGCCAGCATCAGGAGAACATGTTGAGAGTCCAACGCATGCCCCGAGCAGTATGTCAGAGGCAGGCTGAAATGTGTGAAAATGCCTTTTTCTCTTTGTACTTTCCTGCAAAAATGAACTTATAAGGAATAAAAGAGCCTCGTGCAGAGGCTGTAAAGTGAGCTGATCAGATTAATCCCACAATAAAAATGTAGTCTGCGTCTTAAAAGGGAATCAAATGCTTTTCATCCAGCTTTTAGATGATTCATGAAGAAAATATTTTCACCCCCCAAAAAAGAGATTCGAGTAATACATGTTTTTTTTTTTTTTAGCACTGAGGCAGCGAGGATACAGAGGACCTATTTGGTGTTCAATACATAATAAAAAATGAAAAACTGAAGAAATAACAGCGCTCCAAGGGCCACCAGCTACACGGACCGCTTAACAATGTGTTCTCCTCTTCCTTTATCATCATCCAAGCCAAAAAACAAACTGTTTCGCACTCCTATTATTCAAGCAACATCACTGGTTATAAAAAAAGATTTTATATTTCAGCATTCTGTTTGAGAGAAAAAAAAAGTATAAAAAGCATCACACGATGCAAAACGGAGTATCCGTAATGACAGCGCGTGTCCATCTTTTCTTGAATTTTCCATGAGGAAAATCATCCTTCATCAAAGTCCTCTTTGCACAAACCGGTAGTATCGTAGTTAAATAGTTAAATAGATAAATAGTTCACTGGTACCTGAGCGAGGATGACAAAGCACCTTTTGGAGGCGTAGCATCGAATTGTGATGTTAGCCTCCTTTTACTGGACACTCTGTGACACTTTCAACTGTCCCAAAGGTCTAACAGAGTCTCAGCAATTAGTGCAAATTAAGAAAGTCTTCATCTTTTGATAGGTGGTCTACATGTCAATGGTTGAGAGCTCAGCAGTCCTTTTGGATCTTTGGTGGTCTGTATGGCAAAGCCGGTGCAGGTCTGAAAAGTGAACACAAACCCAAATAGATGACATCATTACAAAAGTAAATATTAAATGGATGCAAAATGTGCACCTAAATAAATATCCCCTTTCAGACACGCGCCTCATTAAGTTAATGCGACGGCCGTTTAACAGGTTGGTCTCATGTCTGAAAATATTTCAGTTTTGAAGCATCGGGTTTCTCTAAAACGTGATGTAATCTGTCTCGGGTTGAATGCACTGTGTAATATTTCTGAGACACTTCCAGCTCTGCATGAAAAGGCATTACAGCAGCACAACGCTAAATTCTGAGAGATGCCAAATGGGAAATAAGCACACCTTTTGCTTCAACTTCTCAAAAATAAATACACGGAGACAAGAATGACACTATTAGGTCCCCTTTAAGCTTTTCTTTCTCTGTGCAATTCACTCTGACACCAGGTATGAAACCTGCTTGGAAAAATGAGCCTGGATTGCTCAGCTCACGCTGAAATAGGGGACAGCACTTCTGTTTGATCTGGTAGCTGCGGGTAGCTTTTCCAGTGGATGCTGGAAACTGGACTAACTGTGAAAATGTAACTCGGCAAAAGAAAACGAATCCCACTGTCAAAAGAGGACAAGCAGGCAAAGAAGGAAATGATACATCAAACTGAAGTTAATCCATAATTTGTTGTCAGTTGATACAGCATTAAAGTGCAGTTTTTCAGCTTTAATTCAAGGGGTCTTGCAAAGATTTTGCATGAACTGTTTAGAAATTATAGCCATTTTTATACACACGCCCCATTTCCAGAGGCCCAAAGATAATTGACCAGTTTTATGGCCTGGTGAGGCATCGCTCCTTGTTATTTTGTGACACATAAAGTTGATTCAAGGTTTTTCATTTGTCTTTTACAGTCTTCTACTGTAATTTTCAATATGAGGCCCAAATAGATGTCATTGCAAGTGAAGGAAGCCATCATTAGGCTGAAAAAAGAAAATAAATCTATCAGAGAGAGAGAGCAAAAACTTTACAAGTGGCCAAATCAACACTCTGGTGCATTCTTAAAGAGAATTAATGCCCTGGCCAGCTCTGTAACACCAAACCAACAACAACTGAGAATATATTTAAAATTATGCTATTTCCCATTATATTTCAGCCTCTGAAAAAGGGAGACTATGTCTAAAAATGACAGTAAACCCTAAACAGTTAAAAAACCTTTGGTAACGGCCTTTGAATTAAAGCTTAAAGCCTGCACTTGAATAAAATATTGACTGTTCCTTTAAATGCATGCCTTATTTACCTTATAAGGAGCAGTATATCACATTCCTCACTCCACTGCTTTTGTGTACAGCAGTAATAAAAGTGTTTTAGTACACCAGGAAGCATTGCAAATGCGAAAACGTTATGTAGTGAAAAACAGTTTTTTTATTTACCCTCATGCTTTGGGACAGAAGAGGTAAAAAATCCCTGTGTAACCACAATAATAGCCAGGCTAGCACTCCCAACTATAGGGAGGAAGTAATAAATAACCAGCAACATACTTCGCAAAGAGTGTGTCAGCAAACCCGAATATAATGAGTGTTGTGAGAGTTGAAAATGATGAGGTTGGTGAACAAATTTATCAAAAGATTCACAAGTACTGTAAATGAGTGTCCCTCATGCTTACAACAATCATTAATTAGGCTTTAATTGCAAAATAACTTGAGATCCATTAGTGACGCAGCCTGTGACAGAACAGGGGACATCACTCCTTTCCCAAAAGGTCCACCGCTTCCTCTTCTAACGGCTACAAACTGATAAAAGCCATCAGCTTAGCAGAGAGATGAAGATGTCTGAAAAGGACTTTAAAGACATGCATTTGATTTGTCGTGCTGCACAGACCTGCTGGGTAAAGGGATGGTGGGTGGAGGCCTTGGCACAGTGGGGATAGGTATGGCTAGGGGTGCTTTCCCGTGGATGTGGCCCCCTCCTGCTGTGACACTGTGACCCAGCCGAGAGCACCTCCCTAGTGGATCTGCAGGTAGGGGTCTCTGGGGTGGACTGGGCTTCTCAAAGTCCTGGAAGAAGAAAATAAAAAGTAGAATTTTTGTTCATGCATTAATTAAAAAAAACAAAACAAAACACAAAACACACTGGTCTTATCTTGAGTCACAGTGCACAGAGCATGTGACCTTCTAAGTTCTTATGTATGGATTAGTTGTGCAGCTATCAGGACACAGAAGCAGAGGCGTTTCACTAGAGGGCACTGTGTTATCAGGATCTCCTCTGAATTCCCACAGCTAACATGAGATGAATCCCAAACCTCCTCCTGCTTGTCTCTGCCACCTCTGTGGCAGTGCTGTGAGTGTAGAAGGTTATCTGGATGAGGCGCCATCATGTGGTACTAATCTACACAGAGGAGGCGTGCAGTTGATAAGCATCTGCTACCAGATGCCTGGCTACTGTCACACACATATACACACACACACACACACACGAGAACAGATATGCACAAAAGCCTTCTCACAACTACCAATGCCATGGCGCACACACAGGTTTAAATGGGCAAACTTAATGTAATCTGCACACAGAGCAAAAAAATCCTCACATCACGCATGGATAAGACTCGGAAAGCTGGGTGGTTTAAAACACTCATGAATGCAGCCAAGGAATGACTGAGTTTGTCACATCTACATGCAGGGTTATAAACCTGTGTGTGTTCACTGTTGCGCGACCCGGGCGACTCGAATGTGACGATCTTTCACGGCAACACGAAGCAGATTTTCACCCTCCAAACATACTGTCCATGAGGGATTAATATTACTATCAGTATTATATCACTGCATGCATGGCTTTTCATTTTTTCCAATAAATTGCAAGTACAACATCTGGAAACTCCTGTCCACATACTTTTGCAGTTTGGGACTTCATAGAAATCCAAATGTACTGATACTTTGCACTCACGAACCACTTTGTTAGATACACCTGTTCATCTGCTCATTAATGCAAATATCTAATTGATCAATCACACCGTATGGACGTGGTCAAGATGACCGGCTGAAGTTCAAAATGGGCATCAGAATGGGGGAAGAAAGGCGATTAAGTGACTTTAAGTAACAAAAGTTTTATTTTTGCCTAAATTATCATATTTATTATATTTTTTTAATAACCGATTCAGCCCGATTGTGCCGGTGTAATGTGTGGAGGGATATTTTATTGGCACATTTTTGGCCTCTTGTTTAAACAGCACAGCCTAACTGAATATTGTTTCTGACCGCGGTCGTCCTTTTACCATCACTGTGTACCATCTTCTGATGGCTGCTTCCAGCAGGTTATGTTACAGAGCTCAAATCGTTTCAAACTGGTTTCTTGAACCTGACAATGAGTTCACTCTACTTGAATGGCCTCCACACTCACTAGACCTCCAATCGAGCACCTACTCCAGCAACTGTCTGATGTTATTATGCTGATATAAACTCTGAGGAATGCTTCCGGACCCTTGATGGAGGACAAAGAGGATCTAACCTGGTACAAGTAAGATTAACCTAATAAAGTGGCTGGTGAATGTACATATACCAGAAAAATACTACAAAATGTACTGCAAGACTGAGGAGCACACACCAGAACCATAAAAAATGGTGTGCGTACAGTAGTTTTGTGTATTAGAACTGACTGGCTTGCATATCAGTCCCTGACCTCAACCCCATCCACCTTGGATGGAAACACAAACTGTGAGTCAGACCTTATCGTCAAGCATTTGTGACTGAATGGATATAAATCCATGCAGACAAGCTCCAAAAACTCACCCTGCACACTGTCCACAGAGTATAAGTTAGTGTGTTGCTGCAGGTTGAAATAAGCGAGGGGAAACTAATATTACAGCAGCAAATAATGAATGTTTTCATTTTGGCAGAATAATCTGCGGTTTAATTTCTGGATAACACCAGAAATGAATCTGGTCCATAAAATGTCATAAAGATAAATAAAATCCTCCTAAAAAAAGATTTTTTTCTGCCAGTCGTTTCCAACCAGCAGTTCAAAATAACAGCTTTAAGGCAGTTTCACTGACATCTGCTCATGTGTATAAGAAAAGTCACAACACGAAAAGCTCATTTCATTTACTGCATGTCGTTAAATACAGTGACGTGAAAAAGAAAGTTTTCATAGGAATCCGTGCAGTCCCGTGAAAAACTAAGTGCACCCTATGATTCAATAGCTGGTAAAACCTTCTTTAGCGGCAATAACTTGGAGGAATTCTGGCTCACTTTTCTTTACAACGTTGCTTCACTTCTTTGAGGCATTCGTTCACGCGCAGCTCTCTTAAGGTCCCACCACAGCATTTAAATCTGGATGAGGTCTGGACTTTGACTGGGCCATTGCAGCGCATCCATTTTTTTTTCCTTTTTCAGCCATTCTTGCTGCTGTGCTTGGGATTATTTTCCTGCTGCATGACCTGGCCGAGCTTTAGCTGTTGGACAGATGGCTTCACATTTGACTCAGAGTTCATGGTCGAATCACTGACTGCAAGGTGCCCAGGTCCTGTGGCTGCAAAACAAACCCAAATCACCAGCGCTGTGCTGCTGGGCTTGACAGTTGGTATGAGGTGTTTTTGCTGATGCTGTGTTTGGTTTTTGCCAAACATCTCTTCTTTGATCTCGTCTGTCCAAGGGGCTTTGTTCCCTGTGGTCCTGTGGTTTGTTCAGATGCAGCTTTGCAGAAAAGGCTTTCTCTTGGCAAAGAGAAAGCTATCTAATTGTACTCTCATGAACTTTAACATTTAACATGCTAACTAAGGCCTGTAAAGGCTGAGATGCAGCTCTTGCATTTTTTGCAGTTTCTCTGAGCATTGCACAGATTGAACTTGGGGTGAATTTGCTGGGGCATCCATTTCTGTGTATAAGTGCAAGTGCATTTGAATAACAGCACCTGGCTGCTACTTACCCTCTTAATTCCTGTGCAAGCAGTAAAAGTATACCTAATTTTTCATATAGAATCCTGTGAAAACTTTCTTTTTTGTATGATTGCATGTTAATGAAGGTGCACTCCATTCACCTCTCAGCTGAGAAAAAAAAAGTTTTAACAAACTCAAAATGTGCTACATTCTGCTGATAACAGCCTTAAGCTCTTAATTTCTAGTCAGAAACAAGAGAAGCCCCGAAGAGTTTAAAATGCTACGATGCTTTAATCAAGTTGAACTCCTCCACTGACACAGCGGGTCTGTTTTACTCTAAATCTGGTATACAGTGAGTACGTTCCTTAATTATTAAATGTTTGTGGCAATAAAATGTACACAGTGGGATATTCATGTGGTGTATTCCCTACTGTGTTCTTTCCTGTCAGTGTATTTCCACTGCTGGCAAGCCCCTACATGAAGTCAAGTTTAAGTGAAGACTAACTCTTTTAAGGGAAGAAAAGCAGGCATTTTTCCAGGAGTAAAAAAAAACAACAAAGATGTAAATAGACAGATGCATCCACTCTAATGTAAAATTAATCCAAGGCCCATGTGCATTCGAGTACCACTCTTGGCAGAAAACCCCAAACTGTAACTGGAAACTTGGTGGTGTTCACATGTCTTAATTCAAAATGAAGGATTGCGCTGTCCTCTGTGGCTTGAGAAAGATCTATGAGCCCTGAGCCCACAAGCACCTTTCAAAACCCACCGGAGGAACTGAAAAATGCGTGGTCGCCTTGCCAAAAACAAAACAATTTTTCTAAGTTCCTGAAAAGATGACATTTTGGAAAGGCATGATTTTCACTCATCACCATCGTGACACTGCAGTCTGCATGTACAGCGCAACAAAACAGGGTCTGAGCTGATCTGCTTCATATTTATTGGACTCTACGGGTATCTGATTTGTATTTTTCCTTCAGCAAGACTTGATAAAAACAAACAGGTCCCACGCAGCTTTGTTTACATTGCAGCAAATGTGGGATAGAATTTATTGCCCTGGAAACACCTTGATATTGATGGGGTTCAGTCGGCACAAAGACAAACACTACAAGGAAAAAAGCTGTTTAAAATAAGACGTATTGGCACAGGCAGTGATGGGAGTTGTGTCAAGTCTTACAATAAACTTGTAAAATGCTTTTTCTTTAAAGGACTGATGTCCTGTTCGTCCTTGTTGACCGGCTATTAAATTTCGGCAAACCCTCGCTTCTGTTTCTGACCTACATGTGCCATCTCCACTTGCTCCATCTGTTTCATTGCAGTGAAATGAGCTAGCAGATATTAGCAGGTAGCAGGGTTTCACTGTTTTGGCAGGCAGTGAGCAGCCAATTTATAGAGCGAACAGCGGCCTTTCAGCTAAAGTACATCTTTAGTTGGCACACATTCATTGCAATCAAGTGTAATATGCTGCAAAGCTTAACATGGACACCACAAAACCATCCAGAAGTGGATATGATGCCAGGTGCTTCTGCTGCACAGTAATGCAAAAGTATTACAAGTCTTTAATATCGTTAAAATACACATAGATTGTTTAAATATTCTATTATATTAGTACGGTGTAGTTTATATCAAATGTACAATATCTCATGCATGGTCAGGGATATTATGAATTTAATGATAACTGTTAGTACAGAGTCATCAATGCGTAAGTGGCATTTTACTCCAGCAGTAGATAAAAATGGCTTTAACAACTACCCCACATAAAGATAATGTAATTAAGGTAGCAGCTCCCTCGAGTGTGTCACAACATAAATTTGATTGGTCATGAGATGAATTATAGCAAAAAACAAAAAAACAAACAAAAAAAAAGAAGTTCTGCTGCAAAACTCATTTTTGCTTTTCTGGCGGGCTAATTTTATCTTTTTGGAACAAAATACAATACTGGAAATAATGTAATAATTTAAGAAGTTTAGAGAGGGATGTGTCTCTACTGTAAAACTGCCATTTGAGGCCTGTGAAATGTGTCAGTGAGTGTTAAAACGCAGTGCAAATCACTGTATTTTATAACCTTAAAGTCTGAAAACCTTTCCATGTTATCCTTGGATCACATGCCCATCACCTTTCTTCTGCTTTCTGGGAATATGCTCTAATGTAAACAGAGAGACAGACACAAAACAAATGTACTCCTTTTTTTTTTTGCTATGGAGCACCACACATTTGCCAATTTCCCTTGCACCCCGCTATGACTCACAGAGTGGCAACATCCAGCACAACTCCCCTAGCTGTGCTACTCCGGGAACGAATCGGGATTTGGATCCACCACCGGAGCAGACGGATGGATTTACTATCTCCACTGCTTCTGATACTGCTGGCTCGGCAGAAAGCAGCACCTTACTCAGGAGCTGGGTCACTGTGCGGGAGACAGATTGAATTTGCTGTCGATATGTGGGCAGGCGAACCCACCGCAGTGCAGAAATCCAGCAGGTTCCGTCATCCAGCATTTAGCTACAGACTTTAAAAATTGACGACACAGGTGGCCGTTCACGTTTTAGACCATTAGCTCCAATTTGCATATATTTTACATTACCGCAGACCATTTTTAAGGGTACACAGGTTTTTATATTAATTCTTACCCTCCAATTCACTGGTTTCAGTTTCTTTTAGTAGGTCCTGAGGCTTAAAATGCACTTTTCATCTGTCACGGTGAGCCTTTCTTCTGCTTTATTTATTGTTAAAGTTCTATTTCTGACATGCGTGATTTCAAAACTAATCAAGGAACCTGACAGACAAAACAGCAAAGCTGCTTAATCATTTTATGCCACCACTGCTTCTGATTTTGATCTCCTAACACTCTTTTGTATCTCAGCGCTTTCAGCCGCACCATATGATCTCCCACCTCAGATGGAGTCTGCCCTGTAATCATCGAACTGTGGATATTCAAATTAAGAACCGTAAGGACTTCTGATCGAGTCAGCGACTTTTTTCCAAGGTAAAGAATGAACTTTCAGTCTCAGCTTTTACGGATGAGGTGGGCTTAAAGTGCTTAGAAAACGTGAAATTTGAGCCATCTGCTATTCCATAAATGCAAAGCAAACTTCATCTGCTGAGGAAGATTGCTTTTTTTGCAAGCTGACTCAAATTTAAGATGTCACTGTGTCCTTAAATGGCAGAGATTCATTGCAATCCACTGAGAATGTAACTTTAACAAAAAAAAACCCAAAAAACCCCTGAATGTTCACCATGACCTATTTCAGGCAGGCTTCAGGTCTTGGCAGGTTACATTGGCACTTTAGTGAAATGAAATGAAATTGATGGCAGCCTAGATATTGTGGAAAGTCAGTGTAGAAATGTGTGGCGCGGTTGAGAATATAGTCTGGAGTAATGTAGAGGAAAATATAAACAACTTGAATTTAATGGGCTATTGCCTATATATGGACCATTAAAGCTGTGGTCAACAAAAATAAACTGCAGTTTTAAACTTTACAGTAACAATTTAAGACAAAGTTAAAGTTAAAGCTCCGGCAATCAAAGGAAGTCCTATAAACCTATTTCACAGCAGCCATTATGCCAGGAAATGACAGGTAAACACAAGTGTTAGTAATGATATTAAAGACACTTCTGTGCAGTTCACACTGTGTTGTGCAAAATGTCTCTTAGTGAGTAAAGAAAAGCATTCATCCTCAGCTTTTTTTCTCACTTCACACAAACCTGGTCCACTCTGTACGATGACTGCTGGCGCGGCAGACTGAGGAAAGGTTGCACTCGAGGTGGCGGTGAGCTGGACGTGTGCGTCGGCAGGACTTTGTAGTGAGCTGGCAGAGGAGGCAGGGTGGGCTGGCCCACACTCAGAGACACCGGCATGGGCTGACTGATGTGCAGAGGCTGGTAGAGGGGCAGCCTGCGCAGGCTGTGCGAGTGGAAGTTGTGTGGTGGGAGAAGAGGCTCTGCACTCAGGAGAGATGGCTGAAAAGAGATTGAGGATGTTATTTCCAGTAACGCGTAAGTCGTAGTGAGCTGTGACAGTGAGATATTGAAACAACGTACATAATAAAAAGGACCCTGAAACTAAAATTTAATACATTACATCCAGGGACTGTGGCCAAATCTTGAACAAGGCATCTTTTCTCTTATGAGATCACTGTTTCTGTATTTTGTCCCAGACGAATCAAGAATAAAACTAAATTAAACTTCTCCTGCTTTTGCTAATGTATGATGTCAAAATATGTTCTGAGAAAAATCCTCATCTGACAGACTTTTACCTTCCACTCTCACTTACAAGGATTATTCTATAAACCCTCTATGATTTAGTCTCGCTGGTGCTAAAATAATTACAATGGCTGAACTACAGAGAGTTCTCAAATCAGCCGAGAGACATAATCTCTCCAGCGTGTCCTGGGTCTACCCTGGCACTTCCTCCTAGTTCTTGGACACGCTGGACATACGTCATGTAGGAGCCGTCTAAGATTCATCACCGGTACCGGCTCCAGCTAAACTAGCTCTATTCATCAAATATTATGTATTGAAAATATTAAGCAACAATTTAAAGTATTGAGGAATGGTCATCACATATTGTATGTGTGTGCTTTTCTATGCTAATTCCTGTCTGGCTCCATATGGACTCATTTGCAGATCTGATCACATGCAGAACGTCAGCAAAAATATATTTCTGAGGTGACACAAAGACTACAAAGTCTTCCCACCCTCTGGACTATATTAGATGGGGCCTTAAGGCCTTTTGGATCAGGCCGCTCTTTAAAAAAAAAATACTTACTGATGTCTGCTCCTGGTAGGTTTCACAGCTCCGTGCAGACCTCTAAATTAAAGAGCTCATATTACACCCCTTATTAACCAGTTAATTCAAGTCTCACGTGTCCCCAGAACGTGTCTTTCAAGATTCAGCTCAAAATACCACACAGACTGTTCAGTGCACCATTGCTGCCCATGTGTTTAAAAAAGACTGTTTGAAACAGTGATCTGCTGCTGGCTACACCCTATTCAGGAACAGGACTGTGGAGCAGGAGAACTAACATGGCTTGTAACAAAATTACAGAAGCTCAGCTGTGCACTTCAGAGTTACACTTGGCAGAAAAAGCTATGTGCAAACAAAAACAGCTCATTCAGACGTGCTTCCTGATTGATTGAGATAGTCTTTTCTGATACAGTATTTTAAGGCTGTATACATATATTGTGGGTATTTAATTGTCTTAAAAAAATAATGAGAAAAGTGGATTTTGTATAATAGCTACCATGTGACCTTTCACAATCTTCTTAACCTTCCAGATTCATAAACATCAGAAAAATTAAACAAATAATCTGCATCGTGAAGTCATTAGCCGCAGCCAAATCTCATCTAATGGTTATAAAAGCTGTAACCTGTGATATCAGGGTAAACTTCAACTTTAGTCATAAAGTCTCATTAGTGTGAAAACGCTGATGTCAGACTCAGTCATAAAACTGGATAACAACATTATTAGATTTGACGTTCTGAAATTGTAAAAGTCTGACAGCATGTTCTGACCAGCTGTTCACCCTCGGCTCCAGAAAAAAAAAAAAAACAATAACGCCAAAAATGGCCATAAAGGATTTGGCTGCTGGACAGCACACATACACATACATGTACACACAAATACAAAATGCAGATGTGTTCAAAGACAGCTGACTGACATCTGGACTTCTGCAAGTGGCTGAAGTAATCTGAATAATAAGAGCAGATGGGCTATTCAGGATAGATGGATAGATAGATACAACTGAACTGGATAAACGTCTACACTTAGTTGTTATATTAAATCTAACAATTTTTGCAGATACTGGCGAGTGCAAACACAAGCTAGATCCACTTATGCAAATAAATGCATGTGCCTTTATTCTGTCACACAAACAACAGTGATAGGTAATCTCCTTCTGTGCTTATCGTTTCCAACAAACAAATCAAATCCTATTTTCTTCCTCTGCCTGAATCAATCACCCCTGCTTCTTTCCCACAGAAAAAAAACAACAACTATTAAAGGGGCTCAAATAACAACATTACAATCTCATTTAGATAGTGTAATCTTTCAATTAAAGTTTCTCCTCATCCCCTCAACAATGACACTGTAATTAATAGCGCTTTGAGTGCGAGATAAAGTGAGACTGAATCGATTACCCAGCATGCCATCATCTTGTTTTGTCAACAAGCACGGAAGCGTTACGGCTATAGGCTGAGGCCCGGCTGCGCGTTAGTGAAGTGCTCTAATAAAATGTCACCATTACAAAAGAGACCAAACAGTCGGTGACAGGAACGAGCATGCAAAAACCCATACAGAAGAATTTTACGGGTGTATGAAGATACAGTCTATGCCGGTATGAATGCAGCAAGCTGTCTGACAGACGCATTATGGAGAGACTGACCTTAAAAATGTTAGCCCCAGAGGGTTTGGGGGGAGGCTTGTGCTGCTGCGTGGGTCTGTACATGGACTCGCTTCTGATGGGGCTGGTTGGCCTGGTAGCTTCCACGGATCTATGAGCACAGCGAAAGAAGTTAAAAGTCCAATCTGTAGAGTTTTTTTTCCATTCCTCATGTTACCGTACGCTCTCGGGAAGGTGTAACACACTAGAAACGAACCATTTTGAGTTTTTCTGCAATTACAGACCGGATACCCCAGTATTTAGAAATATTAGCCATATCATCAAGAAAGACGTAAAAAATATCTACTCTATTATGTGTGTGGGTTTTAATTTAAGAAACTTACAAGAACTTGTGATGTTAATACAACAATCTAAAAATGCATTCAGCTTTCTTCTTTCAGGGTTTCAGAGTGAAATGTTACCTGAGTTTCTCCAAAGTGCTCTTCTTATTGGTGAAGAGGAAGCGCAGTAGAGTCTTCCTCTTCAGAAAGATGATTACGGTGGCTACCAGCAGGCTCACCAGGGTGACCAGGATTGCCACAGTAATTAGCACGCTGTCGGCTGATGCCATATATGACAACACGCACATTAATACACACACACGCACATCTACAGCACAGAACAATGACAGGACATAACGTAAAGACTGTTACAGCTAGGCCACGGCCAGCAGGGCAGTTCACAGTTCTCTGCTCATTTCTGCTTCTCCCTCCATGCCTTCTTTTTTCAAGCCACCCTGTTCACAGCATAATGTATTGCAGGGTGGAAAGGGAGTTGTGTTGCGCTAGGAAACTTATACTTTACTCCAAACCACACATCAATCTAGAAATGCCTCTGCAAAAAAAGAGATGTACAAGTTGCAGATGGTGGCGCTTTGTGTTCTTGCTTATTTCGGAGCTAGTGTTGTTGTTTCTCTGTCTAGATGAGTGACAATAGAAATTAAGTCGTCCACACTACCTGCCACTCTCATTGGCCCGCTGTCAATGCTCCCCCCAAAGCCGGCTTTCTCACAGAACGGAGGGGCCCAGTGTGCTTCACAGTGGCAGTTCTTCTTGTTGTTGCAAACCTGTAAACAAGGTACTTTTAGTGCGTAGTAAATGCAATATTGACAATTTATTTTCTCCAGCATCAAATAGTACCAAACGGCCTTGGATCTAACAGCAAAACAAGGTGCAAACTGAATTGGTTATAAACCATTAAATAAACCAATCCAGCAGGGCACTGACTGTGCTTGTGTGCGTGTAAAGGAAGACTTATAATAGATAAAACATGTGGAAGGGAGAGTCTGTCCCCTAAAGCCTCGAGTTTCCAGTGCAGAAGTTTGATCCAGGAGGATTCCCCGGTGAAATAACACAGTCCAGCTGTCAGGTGAATAGAGGAGGAGACATACAGGGGGAGTTAAGCAGCTGTCGGGGATTAACATAGCACAGACATACAGTCCAGAGACTTCCCTGCCTCCAGGCCGTAAACACTCCTTTGCATCAAGTGAGAGGGTTAAGAGGCACTTGGGGGGTGTGGGGGTGTGGGGGGGTATGAATTGAGGGAGATTTATATTTGTGTAAAGGGAAAATTTTACTATAATACATCATGAATACAAAATGGAGCAGATGTGCTGTGTGAAATGTACACCGATCAGGCATAACATTATGACCACCCGCCTAATATTTTGTTGGACTCCCTTTTGTGGCCAAAACAGCCCTAATCAGTTGAGGCATGGACTCCGTTAGACCCCTAATGTGTGCTATGGTATCTGGCACCAAGATGCTAGCAACAGATTTTTTACGTCCTGTAAGTTGTGAGGTGGGGCCTCCATGGACTTCTTTGTCAAGCACATCCCACAGATACTCGATTGGATTGAGATCTGGGGAATTTGGAGGTTGAGTCAACACCTCAAACTCATTGTTGCACTCCTCAAATCATTCCTGAAGCAATTTTGCATTCAGGCAGAGCACATTATCCTGCTGAAAAAGGCCACAGCCATCAGGGAAAAAAATTCCATGAAAGAGTGTGCATGGTCTGCAACAGTGCTTAGGTCGTGTCAGCAAACACATAGATGACAGGACTCACGGTTTCCCAGTAGAACATTGCCCAAAGTATCACACTGCCTCTGCTCATAGTGCATCCTGGTGCCAGGTGTTCCCCAGGTAAGCAATGCACCCAGCCATCCATCTTTCACTGCTCCGTGCTCCACTTCTGATGCTCACGTGGCCATTGTTGGCACTTTCGCTGGTGGATAGGGGTCAGCATGGGCTCTCTGACTGGTCTGTGGCCAGCCTTCGCTCCCCATGTGCATCATTCGGCCTTGGCCGCCCATGACCCTGTCGCTGGTTCATCACTTTTGATAGATACTGACCACTGAAAACCAGGAACACTCCACAAGTGCTGCTGTTTTGGAGATGCTCTGACCCAGTCGTATAGCCATCCCAATCTGGCCCTTGTCAAACTCTCTCAACTCTTCTTTACACTAGTCCATTTTTCCTGCTTTTAACACATCAACTTCGAGGACAAAATGTTCACTTGTTCCCTAATATATCCCACCCACTAACAGGCACCATGATGAAGAGATATTCAGTGTTATTCACTTCACCTGTCAGTGGTCATAATGTTATGCTTGATCCGTATAAGTAGGCACCCAATTCTGTGGAGCTGAAGATGAAGGCTCAATAGTAGCTATACAAAAATGGATTACATCCCCTGTAAGTGCACATGTAAAAGCAATAAATAATTTTTCAAAGTCCAAGAAAATGTACTGTGTTTGAAATGGTAATCAGGTAGAACCACAGTCAGTTACTTTGGTGTACACACATTTTGATCCTATTATTTATGGAACATGTGGAGCTGATCTGGACTTAAAAGGTACAAAAAAACAAAAAAACAAAAGTGCTTTTTACTTGCTAAATAAGTAACAAAAATAGATCCCAGTGTCAATCCAGTCCATGCATTGTGAGATAAAGCAAGATGACGTGCAGGCAAACTCCTAGAGTAAATTCAGAGAATTACTACTTTTCCAGTCAGGTCTCGTACTGCGTGAGGTGTTTGACAAAATGGTAGGCAAATTATTCCTGGCAGATATTTCTGCAGGAGGGGAGACGCAGCTCTAGTCCGCACAGTCGGGAAATATTTTTTCTCAAATTCCCCCCACAAAGTCATTTTTAAAGTGATTATTTTTGAGCCAATCAACTTGCAGCCACAATATTTTGTTTGTTGCTGTTATTTTCCATTTGCAGACTAATTTGTTTCAGAGATATTTAACAAATTATGAAATAATTAAAAAAAATAAATCTTAAAGCGATACACAATCTCAGAGTCACAGCTTTGATTTCTTATTGCACAAAATCTCAGTGCTTTTAATTGAGTTGGTGTCTGTAAATTCATCTCGCCTGTGGTGAATGTCTGATTCACAGAACTAAACAACAAGCTAAATAAATCATAAAAGCACCCTTTGCTGAATTATTGATAAGCGAAAAGGGTGATCATTTTAAAGCAGTGCAAGCTACTTTTATGCTGCATCCAAATTACTATTGTGCAGGTGGAAACCCTGACGTGCTGCATTGCATCTTCACCCTTTGAATAGTAAGAAAGATGATGGACACCACTTTGAGTAGCCCATAAATGATGCTGTTAAATGTGATTGATTTAACCTCAGTGCGACAATGAAGATTGATTGTACATAATAGGAGGAGCTGCCATAGCTCAAAGGCTGCATTGTAAATGCATTGTTGCTCTGCTATTGTTTGCAATTACAGGGTATAGGGAGTTTCAAAAAGTGACTGAATAGATAAACACAGAGTTATTACAGGCTTGTGACACTGTTTCAAAGACTACAGTGTATAAAAACACTCAAATTTGAGCTAATAGGTGCTTGCACTCACCCCACGTCCACTGCACTTTCCTGAGCACTCATGCACACCAAAGACGCTGACATTCTGGCATTGCCGATTCAGGCACACCTATAAAGAGAAAAGCACCATTGAATATTTTAGGAGGTACTGAACTGAAGAGCTCATGAAGATGAACAGAAAAACTAAGAAGAAGGGTTTACACTTCTGCAGAAAAGCTGGAAAATATATTTGTGAACATCATAACAGAGCATGACTGATGCCTGCTATTAACTCAAATAGAAGAGTGCTGCTGCCCTGTGAATTTGCATTGAATTAAAAAAAAAAGTTTTGAAGTTGAAATTAACACAAACATCAGTTACAACTACAAATGCTGTATATACATTTTGTGATTAATGCAACATTTGAAGAGCTGTTTGGTGGAGATTTACAGTGGAATAAGCTATTTCTCACTCAGGTGGAAGTGATGAATGCTGCTCAGGGAGCTGCAATGCAGTGCAGGGATGAAGAGGTAAAAAGCACAATAAGCTTTCTATTCTTTAGATCAAACAAACCATCAGAATTTAAAAAAAAAAAAGCCAGCTGCTTTTATGTAGAAAATAAGGCCTGCATTAGGCAAGCAGCAGTCATCTTATTCAATTGCCATTGCTGTGCAGGCTGTGTGCTGCCAACTTAATGCCCTGATTGGCATGGAAATACAAAACCTTATTTCAAAGAACAAAGGCTCATGACAAACAGCCACCTCCAGGCTATCAAAGTTTCTAGGGCGCTAACTCATGACTTGGGAGACCGTAGCCAGGAGACAAACTAACCTGGCTGACGTCCATTTTGCACACACAGCTCAATGGGGTACAAAGGCACCAAGGTAAGTCCCTGGAGGCAACTGAAAAAGCAAACTTGTAGACCCTATTATTTGGTTCCACGCTTTTATGCTTGTAAGAGAAACACGGTTATTTGTAACACGTTTTGTAAGCAAACTCATGCAATAAAATAAACGTCTTCCATTTTCCTGTGTTAAAAACAATCGTGTAAGACCTAGTTATGTCTTTCGTAACACAGCCCTCACAGATTTAGCCAAATTTCAATCACAAACACCTTTTACAGGTCAGACCCACAGCTTCAGGGGATTTGGTAAATGCAATCATCTGAGAACTCATGGAAAGATATCAAGATTATTTGTGTGGTGCGAACACAGACATACCTACTCTAGTGCATGTGTTAAAAGCTTTGTAATATTTATTAGATTTAGCCCTAACTGCCTTGTTGTGGATGGAGCTGGACAATATTTCAACAGGAGGAACATAAAGGTCAAATTCTTTATAATTGCTGTATAGGTGAAATGAATGATGCTGATCTTCTTTCTTACAATGCATTTTTCTGGGAAACCTCTGACACACACTATGTACCTAAAAATTGGCCTAATCCAGTAAAGGAATTTAAACCACCATGCAAAAACTGATATGACTCAAAAGGCACTGACTTGGGCTCGATGAATAGTCTGTGTGGCCCCACCGTGCAACCCAAAAGATTTGCTGCCAGCATCTTAGTGCCAGAAACCACAGGCCAAACCCAACATTTGTGATCTTGCACCACTGGGTTGAAGCTGTTTTGGCAATACGGAAACAGACCTACTCAAAAAAAGGCAGGTTCTTTTAATGTTGTGGCTGATTAGAATGTGCTCGCTCAACCAGTGCTCGTGTAAGACTGACAGCAAATGTTGTAACTTGCAGAGGCAGCTGGTAGGTAAGTTATGCAGTCGAAAGCTAGTAACCTTCTGCTTGGCAGCAGCAGGGGCTGATGTCACTGATGTGGTGAGAGAGGTTTGGAGCGGAGTAAGAAGGCAAAGAAAAGTTGAGCGACACACCTAATAAAATAACTGAGAGCTCCAAAATTCTTATTCAGCCCTAAGCAAGATGTGCAAAAATGGATCACTGGATTCACTCAGTTAACTTTATTGGCCTCTAGGAAGGGATGACCTTGCTGTATAGTATGCTCAGTCCTCGAGGGAATGCAACTTTAGGTTCATACACTTCTCTACTGAAGCTGCATCCTGTTGTTGTAGGACAATAAACACAAAGCTAACAAATACTCTACCTCATAACTGCTTTAGATAACTGAGATCTAGTTTTAATAGTTTAATAGTACTCTGTATATTAAATCTTAAATATAAATTAAGTCTTGCCAGTTGATAAAAAGAACTTTACATTACTGATCACTCACCATGTTGTCTCCACACTTTGTACCAGCCAGCACCAGTCCGGGGTCGGGCATGTCATCACCCAGGTAAACATGTGTTCCTCGACACAGAATGCGTCCTCCTTCATGCAGAGGGATGTTCGTTTCAATGGACACAGCATTTGTTCCGATCACTGGGCGGTTGGCGCCACCCTGGCACTGAATTTTACCACACTTTGCATCACTGTATACAACACATACACATATGGAAACACAAAAGAACACAAATTAAATGAAAAAGCCCCCCATATAGTACAATAAAAAATAAATAAATAAAAAAAACCAACAACAACAACGCTGCTCTGTCAATCATAGGCAAAGATAAGAAATTGCAGAGAAAGATGAAAGACTGCTGAAGGGACCTGCAGCGCTTCAGTCCTCTGGTAAAAGCAAATTACATCAATTAACAAAGAGCTTGATTACAGTATTTACCCGAAGGGAACATATCTTAAGAACAATTAGCTAACAAAAATAGAATAAATTGATTCATGAATACTTTCTTAATTAGCTGCTATCTTTCTGAAATTCCATTATCCAACCATGTAAACTTT